>OY982578.1:3428401-3557220 GCA_963859945.1 Euplagia quadripunctaria | reverse complement strand
TTCGCAACCTAGAGATGACCAAACTCAGACCCATGAGTTGGTCAGACGGTATTCTGTGTAATAAATTTGTGTCCACCAAGGTAAAAAGAATGTGTCGTTTCTACTTTCGTTGCCCAGGGTCTTAACCCAAGTTTTACGTCTATTGTAATTATTGCCAAGATGTACAATGAAATGGGCACTGGAGATTTCTTCTTGTACATCTCCCTGCAGAAAACTACGGTGTTGCAACATAACTAGTGTATTGTGTACTGTAACTGCTTTTTTTTTGTCTGCTGATGTGTAGCATGGCCTAAGATCATGGGAGGTTTAACTTTAGCAAATGTACAAATGACACCATTAGTGTGACGAGTGTATAGACCACTGGTAACTACAACTATTATCCGGCAAGCAGTGTGCTTTTTTGGTAACTTAATTGTAAAAAGAAAGTGATCAAATTGGACCGAATTGTGCAGAAATGAGCCAATCTACAAAGTTGTAAAAATTTAAGTATTTTATATTGTTCCTGGCAAAACGCCTTTGTATACTGATGACAAAAAAATCTATTTTTCATTACACCTATGAAAATAAGTTTGTTCTCAATACGAAAACAGACAGTATTCGATACTACTGCATGAGCACTTATCTTGACAATTTGATTTGACTCATTTCTGCATAACACGGTTTAATTGTAGGACTAAGTACAGTGTAGATAGTTTTGAATTATCACAAACGAAATAAAAGAAGGTAAAAATTTTGACTTACAACTTTTTTCTAATTCCTCTAGCAGACTCTTCAAACAATTATTCAACCGTTGTTGGGTGGATACCAAACGCATGACGACCATATGAAACTGGATCGAAAGCGGTTGCAGATGGACTATATTGAAGTATACCGCGACCCATGAGACTGCTGCAAACGGCACTGAAATGATACATTAACTTCGATGTTGAGAAATTCCTGGAAAGAATTTTTTTAATGAAGTCTAAAAATTATTCAAAGGCATGAAAAGAGTTTATTATGACGAACATCCAGTAGGTCAGAAATTCAGTTTACTTGCGTGGGAGAGAAAATTTCTAACAATTCATTACTAATGTAGTAAGCCTATCTAAAGACTGTCTTTTGCAACAAGAGATAAAATGGAGTCTAGTTCTTGGTAACACGTTTAAATATTAAGTTTTTAATCCTTGTATATTACTACGGTAAGGTCAATTCTGATTCAAATTTGCTCCAATTACTTTAGCCAAGATTTTATTAATTGCAAAATCGTATAACCAGCGACGGTGGTGTTTACGGTGACTTGCACACGAACTTTAAACACGAACAATAAGAAACAAGTCATAATTTTTAGGGTTCCGTACCCAAAGGGTAAAAACCGGACCTATTACTAAGACTCCATTGTGATCAGGCTGTATCTTATGAACCGTGATAGCTAGACAGTTGAAATTTTCACAGATGATGCATTTCTGTTGCCGCTATAAGAACAAATACTAAAAACAGAATAAAACAATAGAAATAGTGTCTAATGTTGTATAGATAATGGTACGAAACCCTTCGTTCGCGAGTCCGACTCGCGCTTGGCTGGTTTTTATAATTTTTTATTTTCCTATTTCCCTCTAAAAACGGCTTTTAAAAAGCTTTAGATTGTACGTATTCGAGAACATTTACGAATCATTCTTCTTTATCCACCATGACCGGGTACTATCTTAGGGTTTATCTATGTTTATTTATTTTCTATTATTGTAAAGGGTAAAAATACAGGAACCAGAAGCCCTACAAGGGCTACATGTTCATTCACGATTCTTCTTTTTAACGTGTTTATAAGATATTATTATTAGAAGCGTAATTTTGCATTTCGGTTTTTTTAAGGTAATGGTATAAGGTATCCAAAAAGGCTCACTTACCTGTATCATTTTGAGCTATTACGTCATACATATAGAGTCCAAACTCCGTGAATGATCCAAAGTATCCAAGAACGAGTGAGAAAATCAGTGTTAACCATGTTTTAATTTCACGACCAGGTGAGGGTGGATACATCTCATCGAATTCTTTATTTATCTGAAAATGATAATAACATACGTTCAGTAGTACTAACTTTTAAACTTTCGCGTTCCATGATATAATTATGTAAAATTGTTAAAATGTTAGAAATTCGAACGGAATTAGCTCTATCAAGGTGGCAGTGCCAAATCAGCAAAATTTACTAAAATTGCGATTTTGTTGCTTGGGCCGTTAAAAAAAAAATTGAATCGATTTGCGTTGTTGTAATTGAGTTGTTTGAAATTTTTATTGAATTTTGCTGATTTGGCACTGTCACCTTGATAGAGCTACGGGAATTCACGAAGAAAAATTCAATACAGAGGTATGGAATACCTATTTCGTGATCGCGTTAATTCCCATGTAAATACATAATTATACGTTCAGTAAGTTCGAATTTTTAACAAAATTAACACAACAGTATCTGTTTTCATGTATGTGTGTTATTAGAGGGCTCCGACTTTCTGACAACAGACGAGTCGAGTTCGAGTATACGACCATGGTCAGCACGAGCTATTGCTGAAACTCCCCAATCAATCCGTTTAAACAATACGCCATTGAAAAAACCTCTTCGTCCCTACCTTTTTCTTTCAATATACTGCCAATTTTCCCATCTTTAATCCCCAAAGTGCCTAATGAATGGCGATTGGCTCAACTCTGTTACGTGTGTGGGACGTCGTCAGTCCCGAATAACTTTTAGTACCGAACATTTGTTAACCTCCACCCTGACAAATATGTACTAGTATATTACACCTTTAACATCTAGTAAGCACCTATGCATATTTAAGTTGGGTCAAAGTATTTTATACAAAAAACATAAACAGCTACAAAATTTAAATAAGTTACTTGTTCTATGAGGAGAATGCAATGGATCGTATGGCGCAACCTTTTGTAACCAGTGAGCGCTATTGTTAACGCACAAAAGGACTCCACACCACAAAGAACTACAGTCACTATGCGCATGAACCCTGTAGTGGACGCAGCTTCGTATCCATCTACTAATTCTTCGCTTTTAGCAAAAGTTGAGAAAACAAGGAAAACATCTGAAAAATATAAATACTGATGTAATAAGTATTGGCTTACTGCGGCATTATAGCACAGACACACAGATCTATTTTTACTGTGCGTATGCATAAAAAACATACACGTTTAAAGTAGGGGTTACATTACATATGTATCTTTAATATTATATTGTCTTAGCTGGTCCAGAATGCTGCTGAGTCGTGGAGTGAGATAACATATAAGCCTTACCACATTGCGCATTGGCATATTACGACTAATTATTTTCAATACAAGATTATGGATCTTAACTGCTTTGCAATATGTTTGATACTTTAATAAAAGGTCATGAGGTCTTTGACACTGTTTATGTCTGAATTAAAAAAACAACAAAATGTGTAGCACTCAATATATTTCGATCATATTTGGTGTAAATATAGGGTCGGGGAAAAAGTTTCTCCGTTTTTTATATAAGTTAAGTAATACTAGCCACATCAGTCTAGGATGGGTGACCATTCTTACGGGTAGTTGGAACCCTAAAAAGTCCGACAACCTGGTCTAACTACAGAACTTCGATATCGCCTAGTACTTCGGTTGTGGGGGTCTGATGGCAGTCGCTTCACGTAAAATATCAAAGTTCATCCGTATCGTAGTTAGACTGAAAGCCCACGCCAACTTAGTTGAAAAAAGGCGCGGAGGATGAATTACATATAATTATAATATATATGTGCCATTTTGTTCGATAAATTGTTGTAATCTTGTAGGTAGTGACATAATCCCGTTGCTGTAGAAGTATTAGGCTTTTTGATAAAAAACTGCGACAAGTAGTTTTGACAGTCTTCTCGTGATGTTAACCTAACACTACCCAAAGAATTCTGAAGAGACCGAAACAAGTGACAATTTGAAGATGCAAGATCAGGACTATATGGTGGACGTATTAATACTTCCCAACCCAGCTCTCTCAGTTTTTGCTGAGTGGCCAAAGATATGTGTGGTCTAGCATTATCATGATGAAAGAATTAAACAACAGAAAAGGAGTGGCCTTTTCTGGTAATTAATTCTGGCCATTTTTTTTTAATTTCTTGCTGCTTGATCTTCTTGCTTTCGATATGGAAAGGAAAGAGACTCTTAAACAACGGTAAACAGTTTTGACTTACGTAACGTAATCGCGACCAAGAGACAGTACGCGTAGTAGAACCATGACAAACGTATACGCCAACCACCGCGTACCCTCTCAAACCTGATCGGTGCTATGCCAGCGATACGCGAGACATGCAGAAGGAAACTTAGGCTTCCAGATACAGTGCATTCCGGTTGTGAAGGTATTTCTAGATCCATGTTGTGGTAACTGTATAAGAAGTATAATATTAGATGCGATCGACTATTTTACAAAAAAAAATGCACTAAATCAAATTGCACGAAAGCAATATCAGAAATGTTCACTGTCGTTCTAAATTTTCTTCGTGGAAGCCTTACCTATTGTAGAATAATTATTGTTTTAACAGATACAGCTCTAACTAATACCTGTTTAATTATCTTTTTTTTATATAAGGGGGGGCAAACGAGCAGACGGGTCACCTGATGGTAAGTGACTACCGTCGCCCATGGACACCTGCAACTCAAGAGTCACAAGTGCGTTGCCGGCCTTTGAGATAGATAAATATTATTATATAACGTTATTTATCTCATTCAATGGACAAATAATTACAACTTGAAATGAAATACGGACAACGGAAAGGTAATGTAATATTTTGCCCTTTTGTTATGATTATTGTCGTAAAAAGTTCGTTGACAGAGAGGTTAGAAAATTCCAGAACAAATTTGGTTTATGTATAGACAACGCAATGAGCAACATAATGTCTAATTTAAGTAGTACTTATTATAATATACTAAGTTTATTATTTATGTACTGTAACAACGTTATGAGGTACCAATTTTCATTGCCAGGTTGGGTTTTTCTCTACCAAATCTATGTACCTAATACATTTTGGGTAGTGTCCATCAAATATTTTATTTTATAGTGGTGGAAATTCAAATTTATCCCATTTTTATTACATTTTTCCGGGATAAACAGTAGTAGTAGCAGTTCGGGGACGCAAGACTCGTTTCGGACTCTTTTTCTAGGAGCGAAGTGTCCTACCGCATCGGCGTGTGGCGCCTGCCAGAAAAACCGTCTATCCTTATACAGTTTACACTTCAAGTAGTATAATGTTATATACAACCGATACATAGTAGTCCGAAGAAAAAAACTGTAAAAGAAGTTTATTGTTTTTCCATTGTCATAATAGGGTAAATCAATCCCGGGGGCAATGGTAGATGTGATGTTTTATTTATAAGCGTGCAGGGTGTGCTCTTCATTGAGAGCCTTTAGCTTGAGCTAAACACGACCCACAGAAGTAAAGTGAAGTAAGTAATAATTCAAAGATAAACTGCTTTACTTACATCACATTACAAGACATCTTCACGCAGCCGTCCCTCAAGGCATCGATAGCAATTGCGAAGACTTAATATATACAGTAAAACAACTGAAGGCTCATGCATCTATTGTTCTCGATAGGAGTGTTTAACTTAGATCTTGTACTCCTTTGTTCTTTAAACCTGGATAGTTTAAAGTACATTGATTCCGAAGGCTGGCAGAAGATCAGTTGTTATACATTGCTAGTCTCTCTCCCTAAGAATCCATGTTAAATCGTACCGTACTTAGCAAGTTCGGAGTCAATTCAGCAATGTTCAAGTATGGTTTTAGATTATATGTATCTACATCGGCCACCGCTAACCACTATCTATATTAACAGTCTTCATTGCCATGAACTACATTTTTGTGCGCTCATTCTTAATTTATTATAATTTCTTGATTCATTTTCTATTAACAGAAAAGCGCAAAGATGAATAACTATTAATTCAATAACTGGAAGTTCAAGGGAATGAATAGCCTGTAATACTGGTTGAAGGCAACCAGTATGTAAGCATTTTCTCCAAGCCAAGATGAATAAACGAATAATGAATTGTGTTTATGAGTGACCATTTTAATGTGTGATTAACCATTGGAAGACATCGCGTCCTATCACTACGCTATATTTCCTGTGTATAATACACGGCCAGTTCCGTGGACATAAGTTTTAACGATACTGTCTTCTAACCTACCGCTATCCTACACGCTTAGGCTTACTTTGGTTAAAGGACGATTAGTGTTTGGTACGGGTGGTAAGGAGTTGCGGGACGGAAAGCCAGTATGCGCCATTCGTTCGCCTGGCTTATATTCCATACCCAAATCAAAACACTGAAGTTAAGACCACCTGTGCACTCGAGGTGTCAAATTAACTTTACTTTTAGAAATCTTAAGAGAGTTACAGTCTGTTAATACTATTGCATTTACGGGTATACAAGTATTGTGAAAAGTTTGATTTCATTTACAAGTCGGTATAATTCATATGTGCGTTAGTGTAATTCTCTAGTTTTTTTAAATACATCTCCTGAAACCAGGAACACTCCCGTATCGCGGGGAGCCCCACAAACACCCAAACAAAGGACACAAAGAACACCTAGACTCGAGACAACTATTATTTGTGGATTACACAAACCCCCATCCCGTGTGGGACTCGAACACACAACACTAGGCGCGCCGTAGCGGCGAGGTGACCACCCAAATCACTGCGCCATCCGTGCAGTCATGTCCAGTCGTGCGGTTTGTTAAAATAAGCTATGAAATAACATTTTCAGATGGATTTGAAATAACATTCTTACGTATTCCTCTCTTTGTGAAGTTCAGTAAGAAAGCTAGCATTAAACGTTTTCACTATCGGATTATCTTATTATCGTTTTCACTTTTTATCTTGTCGTAACGTTGGGGCCTCAAACAAACAAACTGTGGGACGAACTGTCAAAAATAAGATGCAAGACCTTTGCATTGTCTCAGTTGAAACGGATTTGGAGGATGGTAACAGTAGGCGAGTCTACCTTTCTTTATTTTGTCGTACATTACCGTTTTCTACTTCGTACCCTAGGAACAATAATTTTAGTTGTTAGAAAAGTCCATTATACAACATTACAAGAAAAACCAGATATTATTAGAATATTGAGAACTGTGCTTGTCTATACCTTGTTCTACCAATCAAACCCAAATCAAGACGACGTCAACATAACAGTAACGTTTTCGTGCATCAGGTTTTCAAACGCAATAACAATAGCTGTGTGAAAAACAGTGTAAAACAAATCAAAGTCAGGTATCACTTACCTTACTTACTTTACCTTATTTCTAGTACAGGCGTCGTAACGCTTGTAGTAGGCATATCAAAATTATTCACTCCAACCAAACCAATTCCAGGCACTTTTGAACCATTAGCCAGTCACGTAGATCCTACGGAGAAAAACAGGCAAGAAACTCCAAGGACAATCCTATAAGCCTACCTACCTATAAGCGCAAACTAAATGTGAGGACAATGTAACATCTAAAATATAAACAATCGCTCAAAATTACTAAAGTATTCAAGTAACATCAGCCCGGAGATGGCGAGACCCGAAGAACGGCACCCTTTCAACAGCACGACGCACGTGCGAGCCATTGCCCAGCTCAACCATATTAAACGTAGTCAAACCACCCGACACACATGCCACCATCGGCAAGACTTCTAGGCGAGCCTGTCATTCTCAGAGTCAGTTTAGTGTCAGTTATAAAACATTCATAATAACCCTTAAATGTGCTTAAAACCTTTGGCCTGTATTCAAATGCCTGTCTAAATTTGATTAAAATCAGGTGGCGATAGATTTCTGAAAGGTGTAGCTATTGTACATAGTGCTCGTCATACCAACAGTACAGCCTTGGTTCGTAATTACAAAACCAATTATTATATTACTAAGCAAACAATACCTAATAACACATGTAGCAATCGTTTTAATGAGTGCTCTTAATGAGCATTATTATCTATAACCTCACATAAAATCTATTCGGTTGATTTAACATTACTTTGTCCGATGCCAGTAAAAAAAAACGAATGTATTACAGCGTTTCATACAAAGCTTTGATTCTAAGCTTCCCTTCATCAATCAGATCGACTTAATGCTAAGCCCGATTACCGGAATAACTGTTTAAACGGGTGTCAATTCCTTTGAAACAACCATGCCGATGCGGAACCTTTTATGACCTTACGAGTATAACCACGAGTTGACCTCCCTGTGATGGATTATTTTCAAAAAACAAGATATTTTAACTTTCGTGATTGGGGCGTGTTGGTCGTAAAGGTTTATTTATTACTAAGGAACCTTGTCGTCTACTGTAGAGGTTCTAGCACAGGTTTCCAATTTAATTTAGAAGCATTACTACGAAGTTTGTCTCCATCCATCCCTAAGAAACAGCGAGTATGGAGAATCTGAGGTCCCCGACCACAGATTCTCTTAGGAGGTTTTAAGGCATAGGACATGTTGATGAGGTCATGATAGGAAAAACCTGGAGCAGGGTGTTGGGTCATGATTACGCACAAGGGGAGGAGAGAAGGTAAGCATAAGGTCCAGTCAAGTCTCAGGACCGTCAATGTTATGATGAGTGACTGACAACGGTAGTACATCCCTACAGACTAGATGATTCGGTGACCTGGAGGAGTTTACGGGAACGAGGGGAATTATAATCAAAGAGAACGCTATTAAAATCACCCATGATGATATAATGTGTATACTCGGACCCTAAATATTCCAGAATTGATTAGGGACTGGAGAAGTAGTCAACGGTGGGGGGACAATAAACAACCCCTAAAACTGTTTTGGCTCACGTGATAGAAACCTCAAGGAAGAGGTATTCTGGTGAGGCACTGCTGGAAGGAGTGGAAGAAGTCAAGACTTAATATGAAAATGTGCTGCAAAGAAAAATAGCAACACCTCCACTTCTCCTGTCGATTCTGTCGTTGTATATAAGAATAAAACCAGGAAGGGAGTATGTGGTAGACAGTAAATGATTCTTGAACCAGGTCTCTGAAATCAGAATAGCATGCTGTGCGGTATCGGAGAAAGCCTCAAGTAAATCATTGTAGTGGCTGGGAATACTTTGGGCGTTAATGTGACAAACATAAATTCGGGACATAGCTTGTTGGCTGAACGTCTGTCGCACAAAGTCGCCAAGTGTACCAGTTAAAGAGCAGAAGCTATCTTCACTGAAAGAAAGAAAGAAAGAAAAAAAAAGGAGACACTAGCAGAATCGTTCGCAGAATGAAACGAGACATCAGACAACATTGAAATAAAGGTTTTAAATATATAAATAAACATAGACAAAACAATTTTTACCTTTTTCTCTTATCTGTCAACATCTTTTCTTTTTTATTTTGGTTAATAACTATTGACGAACTTATCAATAAAAAAAATGTAGGAAATTATTATATTTTCTACCTTAGAAGGTAGGCTTGCAAAGCCTGCTTTAGTAAATTGTTTTTTGGCATCAATAAATAATTTACTTAGTTACGAACCTCTGATCGACCTTAGTAAGCTTTTATTAGGCAGTCAGGGCTGGCCAATGTTACTCGATGTGCTTGCGCGGGCTAAATACTTACCGGCCGCTGCTCCGCCGGTTAACCTTATCGCAGTCACGTGGCGGACAGCTGCATCGCGCGCACACTCTTTTATTTTTAAAGTACAAATAATGGTAATTCGATATCATACTGCTATATTCCTTAAATATTGTAAAATTCACAGTGAAAATAGAAACGGTTGTTTATGTACAGTATATGAATGTAGATAAGGTAAGAGATCCTGATAAAGCAATGGTCCTGTTAACCCTATTTGCCCCTGTTTCCCTCAAATTATATTTATTAAAACTTTTTGTAAGATTTAGAACATTTGCCACCACACAGTTTAATAATCGCCCAGATAGCAATTTAAACCTGAATCTGACTTGTAAAAAGTTTGATGTGTCAAACTTGCCATGGCATGTCTATACACTTGAGGCAAGTTTAAATTAAACTTTCTTGGTTCCGAGCAACAAGTGTGCTCGTGCACGCAGAAAAGGGAAAATGTTTATTAATCTTTAGATAAAAATAAAACATGTAGGAATTTTGTATAAGTACTAAAACGTTTGAAATGAAAAATAAGCGTTAAGTAGGTATTTAATTTACATTGCAGTTTTGTTATAAATAAATATATTAAAGAGGTATCCCTACACAACTTACGGCCAGGCGGTAACCTCCTTATTATATTATTAATGTAAATCTTTAAATAATAATCTTGCTAATAAACATTTAAGTTCATTTTCGCAAGCAGCGGCGCCCGGAAATAGTAGGCAATTAAAACGGTAGGTATCGATATTTTTGCTGTGTGGTAACTACGCAGTAATCTGTAGTCAGGGTATGTAACGAAAACTTCGAAACTATTGTTATTGTCGACTTTAGAATTATTGCACAAATAATTGGGTTATTTTAGAATAGTACCGTTTAAAAAATCAAGTTACTTAATGTCATTGTTAAACAAAAAATGTTGTCTAGTTGAAGCTGACCAAGATTCTGATCGACCAGACGATACGCCACACTCCAAGAAAAGCTTCAGGTGTTTATCGCGAGCTCAAGATGTTTAAAAAACACATATTTCTAAATCCAGTCAGATTTTCTCCGCTGCAGCTTTTGACATTTGACAGGAACCTTTCAGTTGCGGTGAGTAAAGCTATCATTTTAGGGTTCTGTAGTTAACAAGGAACCCTTAAAGTTTCGCCTTGTCCGTCCGACTCTTGGCTAGACTTGTTCTTCGACTCGACTTCTTAGGTATCCTTCTATAAAGCTGTAATTTGGCATGGGTATACATATTTAGTACGCCGAGAAAGTGTAAAATAAAATCTTTAAAAAAATATATTTCCTCTCCTACACAATGAGTGAGGATAAAGAAAATCTTGTCTATCCCATGGTGTGGGGCGTCGTTAGATAGGTCTTTTAAAGATATTGCGAAAAAGATTTTTAATTTCATTAAATATAATGGTTTATTATACTCCAACGATTTCAATTAACTATATGGAATGCGTGATTAGATGATCGAGTTTTTGAGTTCGCTTGTATTAGTATACGAAAAGTATTAATGAGCTCTTTACATATTTCAGGTCTTGTCCACAGTAGTAACATATTTGTCGCTGTTTATGAATCTATAACAAATATGAAGACAATCGGACCTGGAATTACTTATATCAAAGCTTTCTATTCTCACTTGTATCTCGGCTTTTAGTAAAAACAGCGATTTATTTCAATAGCAATATTGAATAAGTTTTATTAATTTCTCACTAATATATTGATATGTTACTTGAATTACATGAGTAGTAAATGAGTTGCTTTAAATAGATGTATTGTTATTTTTATTTATTTAAGTTTTCTTATTTATACATATTTCTAAAATAAAGCATAATGAGATTAAGAATACAAATATAACTTCAATAATTTAATCACCATCATCATCAGCCTTAGGACGCCCACTGCTGTACAAATACATAGGCCTCCTTGAAGCACCTTCCATGCAAATTTATAATTATAACATTGTTTACAACCTTACAAATATTTAAACTTTTCTACTGAATTAACAAAAAGTTGGTGGGCATTAAAATTAAATTAAATAATAATTAAATTAGATCTTTAAGATTTTTCGATCTTTTTGAATTCGTTCGGTTGAGGAGATTCGGAGATTCTTGGTACTGCATCTGGAAAGTCTCCACGATTTGTCCTGCTTTTAGTTACGAGGCAAGGCAGTTAAAGTAAAATTTGGTTGTAAGCGGAGGAGCAGGCATCGTGAATATCTATCCATTGCTGATATTTTTTTGAATTTGTAAAAAGGTATGTAACGTCATGGCATGTACCATCTTTTAGAACTTATTTAAGATTTCTGTTTTGTATTCAACCTAAAATGAAGAGGGAAGGAAAATGAACCACTCCTTTGATTTTCCCATGTAAGTTTTACTTCGTTTCTTATTCCACACTTCCTAGACTCATTCCTGTTTTCTTATTCTTTTTCATTATTTCAGAGGAAATAATTGATACCTAAATAAACAGATTACTAAATGGTTTACACAGAATTGAAGTTTGACATCTAGAGATTTTGATACTACCGTATTTGCAATGTTTTTAAATTGGTATTGCGTACTAGCTGAAGTGTTCACTCGAACACTATACCACCTGACAGTGCTGTGAGATGCAACAAGGAATACTACGAAGTTGTCACGAAAACACCGGTACCGTACCAAGTTCTGCTCTAGTACTGTACAGGGTGAATATGACAATGGAACTTAATTACTGAAAGGGCATGACTCTAATCTTTAGACTCTAAAAAACTATCCGTTTACAAGTTATGACCGTTTGATTTTCCAAGTATTTTTACCTCCGTTTCTCATACAAGGCGATGGAATGTGTGAATGAATTTAAATCGTATATATATTTTTTATTTTGAAATATTTCATTCCGTTACTAAGAAAATCCATAAAAACTAACTTCGAAAACATTTAAATTAGTTTTTAATGATATTCTCAACAACTGAGTGAATAGTTTTGTCATCTGTAACCCTTAGAGTTCTGCGTCTAATACAAATAAATAAAATTGAAGTGTCTGTTTGTAATGTCAAAATAATAGTTTTTTAAACTCATACAGTTATTTGCACGATACCTTTATCTAAAAATCAGTTTTTAAATACCTAAATAGTTGTGATTTGAAATTCGATGAAACGAAAAACTGACACTAAAAAGAGACAAACATATTCATAAATAGGATTTATCCTGCGAGAGAATGAGATAGAATATAAATAGACAGTGTTTCCTATAATCGTTGCCTTTACGCCTGCGTACTAGCCTAGCGCAATCCTCGCAAGATGGATATACGTAAGTATGAGCAAGTTACCGCGGATTGCTTGAAAAACATCGATCTGCCAAATGCTCACGGGACCACAGCGGATATTGATAACCATGTAGACAACCTTTCTACTACGTTGATCACTTGCTTTGAACAAACATGCCCACTTTCGACCCCCAGAACTGGACCACGCAGTAAACACTACTGGTGGGGACCGGAACTGGAGAAACTACGCCGCAAGGTTAAGAAGTTGTTTAATAAAGCAAAGAACTCTCGACTTGACCAACATTGGGAAGCATATAAGCAGGCCCGACATCACTACAAGAAGCGGATCAAAACCAGGAAAACTGAATGCTGGACAAGCTTCTGTACTAACATAGATAACAACAATCAGGCTAACAAAGTTAAAAACATTATGAGCTGTGAAAGAGGTCACAGCCTTGGCTTCTTGAAAAAACCTGATGGAACTTATACAAAAACAGATTCAGAGACCTCAGAACTGTTAATGACAACCCACTTCCCAGGATTTCGAATATCAAATCAGAAGGACACATAGGAAGACAGAGGAGAAAATATACCAGGTGACTCAGACTGGACCACCGCCTGAAAAATCGTAAATCACGAAAAATTTAACTCGGCGATCAACATCTTCCTTCCATACAAAGCGGCAGGGTTGGACGGTATTTTCCCTGGCCTGCTAAGATGGTGTGATTAGTCTTTAATAGATCATCTCCAGATCATCTACGTAAGCTGCTTGGCTCACCGCTACATCCCCTTGAAATGGAGAGAAGTCAGAGTAATCCTCATCCCTAAACCCGGCAAAGGAGATTACACACAACCGAAATCATTTAGACCCATCAGTCTCACTTCATTCTTACTTAAAGTGCTGGAGAAACTCATTGACAGGGAAATAAGGAGCACTGCATTAGTCAGCTACCCTTTGAACCCCAACCAACATGCTTATTCGATGGGCAAATCAATAGAATCTGCCCTACATCGAGTCGTCTCATATATAGAGGGCAATCTAAACAGCAAAATATCAACCCTAGGAACTTTCATGGACATCGAAGGTGCCTTTGACAAAACCAGCTTCACCAGCATAAGTCAGGCTCTGTCAAGACATGGGGTCGACTCCACAATTGCTGGGTAGATCGACAGCATGCTTAGATATAGAGCCATATAATTTACTGTGAATAACACATCGAGAGGGGTGGTGGCCAGAGGATGTCCGCAAGGCGGAGTCCTCTCGTGGCCGCTTTGAGAGTGTGGTATGCGACCAAATGAGGTCCGCATTGAAGGTCGTAGAACAGTGGTGCGAAAAACACAACTTAACAGTGAACCCGACAAAGACGGAGTTAATTATGTTCACAAATAAACGAAGTTTACGTGAACTGAGACTACCTAAACTATTCGACACCCATCTAGCCCTTACCAAGGAGGTCAAGTATCTAGGAGTGATACTGGACAGTAAACTCCTCTGGAACAGACACCTGGACGCAAAACCAAATAAGGCCTGCATTATTTTCTGCCAATGCAAGCGACTCATCGGCAGAAGCTGGGGACTATCACCGAAAATCACACTATGGCTGTACAAAACGGCTATAAGGCCAATCGTCACATACGGTGCTATTACCTGGTGGCAGAGAACGGAGCTAAGCACTGGCAGGAACAAACTGCAGCAATTCCAGAGAATAGCATGTACTGTCATCACTAGTTGCATGCGCACAACTCCAACAACTGCCCTTGAGGTGGCTCTTGATCTAGCCCCACTAGACCTGTATATACAACAGGAGGCAGCTGTGGCAGCCATCATACTTCAACTTTTAGGTCTGTGGTATAATCGAGAGGGTTCCCATATCAAATTATGGAATCTACTAGTGGAATGCGCGAAGTGTGAATACGCTTACGACCACTTTGATGAAAATACACAACGTAATGATGTTAATGTAACGATAAAGGTTGTTAATGATACAAGATTGGCTGAAGACGGCGAGCTTTTTCGTTTCTGAGAATATTAAGATTCTTCATCAGAACATCGCTGGCTTCTTAAATAAGTCAGACTTACTAACTGTGCACCTCCAAGAACTTTCAGAGAAAAATATAGACATAGATATTATATGCATAACGGAACATTTTCTGATGCTGGGACATGAAAAACTCATTGCCATACCAAATTATAAATTAGCGACCTGCTATGCAAGAAAAGCGAAGAAACGTGGAGGATCGTGTATTTTGATAAAAAAGAATCTTGAGTATAAAACACTACCAGGCATCTCGCGCTATTCAATTACAAACACAATTGAGTGCTGCGGTATCGAATTAATCAATCAAAAATTTATTATTTTATGTATATACAGGCCGCCGAGGGCTTCAAACCTGAATGTATTTTATTAAAAATTTGACAGTATTTTAAAAACATTGTACTTTAACAAGACTAATAAGAAGATAATTGTATGCGGGGACTTCAACATAGACTTATTGAAAGCTGATAGCATGTCACATGATTTCAAATTTTTTCTCTTGGGCTACAATCTCAGACTGGAATTGCAACAACCCACTAGATTATGTAGTAATAGCTGTATAGATAATTTTGCACGCAGTTATCACTTAAAATGTAACAGTGAAGTAATTGACCTAGCGTTGTCAGATCATACTGCACAAATATTAGAAGTTAAAGTTCATAAAACTTGTAGATTAAGATCTTGGCGCATCAAGAAACGAGATCTTTCACTACCAAATCTTGAAAATTTTAATAAACATCTGCAATGTCTTACATTTTCTGAGATTTGCAATACTGAAGATGCCAACCAGGCTTATGACTACTTTATAGAACATTTTAGTTTATGCAATCTCTGTTTTCCTCAAAAGCTGGTCACTATAAAAGCACACGCAAAAGCTCCATTTAGCTATCACGTGGCATACGTGTTTGTAGTAGGAAACAAAGATATTTACTGTGGAAGTATAGAAAGAATAGGACCGCCGTCAACAAAACAAATTTCAAAAATTATTCTAAACGCTTTCGTAAGATTATTAGACTAACTTAAAAGGTACAAAATAATCATTTTATTAATACCGCTGGTAATAAATCAAAGGCATCATGGCAAATAATTAAAAACAAAACACGCTACACTGAGCCTATACCACAAATAAAAGTAAATAATAAAATTCTATTGGACCCGAAAGATATTGCTAATTCTTTCAACAACCACTTTATTGACCAGATAAATTGTAATAAAAAGCCGCAGATTGAGAACAACAGATTAATCAATAATCAACAAACAAACAATGTTTGTGATGCCTGTCATGCCACAAGTTGTTATGAGAGCAATACAAACTTTAAAAAATAAGAATAGTGTCGGCTACGATGATATAGCTACTAAAGTCATAAAGTTTGTATCTAATACTATTGTACTACATCTGAGTCACATCATGAATTTTTGTATTTGCTCGGGTGTGTTCCCAACCGCGTTAGAGACAGTAATAATCAAACCGCTGTTTAAAAAAATTACAAAGATGAGCTTGAAAATTACAGCGCTGCGGCCGCTGTGACGTTGCACTCGATGCAATCACTAATAACAATCTTGTAGTTTTTGTCGGTTTGCGCGAAACATATTATAATTATATAAAATAATTTAAAACATAATAAATAAGTTTACACAGTACAAAATAAAATATTAATTATGACAATACATTATTAGGGTCCGCTACATCACCCCCCCCCCCCCCCCCCCTAGAGACCGTCCTACGGGCGATAATACTTAGGGAAGTGCACTTTGCGTCCTGATCGCGTCCTTCTGACATTGGGTTCTTCGGGATCAGGTTCACTGGAAGTCTGGGGTGAGTTTTGTAGTAGCGGCGTGTATGGTGTATGTTTGTTTGTGTCAATGTTTGTATGAGAGATTTTGGTGTGTGAGTCATGCAATATGTAGGCTGGTATCACGCGGTCTACTGATACTGTGACTTTTTTACCATTTAAAAGGATCGTCAACACCTTGTCATTCCTTTGAAGCACCTCGTGGGGACCTGTGTACGCGGGTTTTAGGGAACCGCGATTTATTTCCTCTCTGAGAAAGACATGCGACGCTGTTTTGAGATCTTTAAAAACAAAGACGGGTCGATTACCGTGTCGTGATGCTGGTGACGGCTGTAGTCTCCTAGCGAACATACGAATTCGTGACAGGTAGTCAGTCACGTCGTTGAATTCGCATTCTTGGGGCTGTAAAAACTCACCAGGTAGTCTGAGGGTCTCGCCGTAAACCAGTTTGGCTGGAGAAGCTTTAATGTCTTCCTTGTAAGCGCTCCGTATACCAAGAAGTACCAAAGGGAGAGATTCTACCCAGTTATCCATGCCGTGACAAGTGATTGCGGCCTTTAAATGTCTGTGGAATCTTTCAACCATACCGTTACAGGCTGGGTGGTAGGCCGTTGTCCGCTTGTGTTTAAAGCCAATTAAGTAAGATAGGCGTTCAAATAAAGCAGATTCAAATTGTGTACCACGATCGGTGACGATATCCAAAGGACATCCAAAGCGGGCTATCCATCCATATAGTAAGGCGTTGGCCACGGTCTCAGCTGTGATGTCGCGTATTGGAATGGCCTCTAACCAACGCGTAAATCTATCGACAGCTGTCAGACAATACCTATGTCCATGAGACCGCGGCAGTGGGCCAACTAGGTCTATATGAATGTACGCGAACCTCGATCGTGGTAATTTGTATGTGCCGACAGGTGACAAAGTATGTCGAGAGACTTTAGACTTTTGACAAGCCAGATACGCCTGTGTCCATGTTCTGCAGTATTTTCTGACACCGGGCCAAACGTACCTTTCAGCAACAAGTTTGGCAGTTGCTTTAGCACCTGGGTGGCTCAGGGAATGCAGGCTCTCGAAGACTCGATGTCGAAGCTCCTGTGGATACGGTCGAGAGATGTTTGTACTTACGTCGCAGAACAGTTCAGTATCTATTGCTCCCGGGATTCTAACCTTTTTAAGGCACAATGAAGTGTTACTGTTCAGTAGTTTGCTCAACTCCTGGTCGGAGTCTTGAAGCCTTGCCAACTGTTCAAAGTCTACTGGTGTAGCAATTTCCTCTATCCTGGATAAGGTATCAGCAACAACATTGTCCTTACCAGATATGTGCCTGATGTCAGTAGTGAATTGGGATATAAAGTCTAGATGTCTAAACTGTCTGGGCGAGCAGTTCTCCTTACGGGAATGGAAAGCGTAGCACAGAGGTTTGTGGTCAGTGAAAATTACAAAATCCCTAGCCTCGACCATATGCCGAAAGTGCTTGATGGCCTCATAAATCGCTAGCAGTTCACGGTCATAGGGTGAATACTTGCGTTGGGAAGGGCTGAGTTTACGAGAGAAGAAAGCCAGGGGTTGCCAAACGCCATCCTCTCGTTGCTGTTGTAGTTGCGCCTAACGCCGTGTCTGAGGCGTCAGTAATTATAGCCATCTTGTACTGGCTGTTTGGGTGCGCTAACAAGGTGGCATTACAGAGACCTGCCTTGCAAGCCCTAAAAGCCTCGTGCTCGGTCTCGGTGAATGTAACAGGGTGGGAACCCTTTACAGAGCCTTCCAGAAGTACATTCAGAGGCGCTTGGTGCTGGGCAGCGTCAGGGATAAATCTCCTATAGAAATTAAGCATTCCTAAGAATCGCCTTAGCTGTTTCACGGTCTTTGGTGCTGGGAACTCCTGGATGGCCTGGACCTTGGCTGGGAGCGGCATGGTCCCTTTGGCTGAAATGTGATAGCCTAAAAATGATACCTCTGAGGCGCCGAAAATGCATTTAGAAGTGTTGATCACCATGCCGTACTCCTTTAGCCTGGTGAATACCTCTCGCAGGTGACATTTATGGGAGGCCGCGTCCTGTGAAAATATTAAGAAATCGTCCAAATATGGGTAACAGAAGTCCAGTCCATGAAGCATTTAGTCCACAAAACGCTGGAAAGTCTGTCCAGCATTACGAAGGCCAAAGGTCATATATGGAAATTCGTAGAGACCGAACGGTGTTGCGATAGCGGTCTTCGGGATATCTTCAGGGTTGAGTCTAATCTGGTTGTATGCTTTAACCAGGTCTATTGTGGAGAAGACCTTACATCCTGAAAGACCATGTGCGAAGTCCTGAATGTGGCGTATAGGGTACTTGTCTGGGATGGTCCTAGCATTAAGCATCCTATAGTCACCACAGGGGCGCCATCCGCATTCCTTTTTAGGGGCCAGATGAAGTGGAGAAGACCAAGGTGAGTCAGAAGGTCTGGCTATGCCCAACTGCAGCATAGTAGCAAACTCTTCTTTCGCGATCTTTAATTTATCAGGGGCTAGCCTGCGTGGTGTACATGATTCGGGCGGCCCAGGTGTAGTACGTATGTTGTGAACGGTATTGTGTTTAGGTGCGTGATGTGTGCCAGATGGGCGTGTGATGTCAGGAAATTCCTTTAGTATATTATGATATACAGACTCACCAGTGACAACCTTAACCGAAGAAATAATGTCACAAGGATAGACAGGTGAAGCCACGGTCCCGAGGCTAGTGCTGTTATCAATTAACTTCTGGTTCCTGCAATCAACAACTAGGTTAAAGTGGCATAAAAAATCTACGCCTATTATCGCCTTTGTGACGTCTGCTATAATAAAACGCCAGGGAAAGTCACGGCGCAACCCAAGGTTTAACAATAAATTTACATAACCATATGTATTTATCTTACTGGGTTAAGCAGCACACAATTCAAAATTTGTTTTAGATAAATTTTGTTTTAACATTTTAATCGGAAAAACACATAAGTCACTACCAGTGTCAATTAAAAATTGTACCTTCGTTTTCACATCCGTAATGAACAGGCGACCGGAACTCGGACGGTCGTTTGTCGCCATTATCGACCGCCCGCGTCGTTTCCCGCGTAGTCGCACGGTTTAATGCAACACTTCGCCTTGCCTCCGAATTTGGAATGATACCAACACAGAGGGTAGTTGCGGTAACTAGATTCCGACCTCGTGGAGCTGGACCGATGACGATGACGGCTACCGGAACGGTGATTATCTCGTCCCCGTCGTGTCGTTCGTGACCTTCTGACCTCGGTAGAAAGCGACCTAACCTGGTCAGTGAGCGCTGCTATTTGTCGCTCCGTAGTTGCCACTAAGCTGTCAGGTAGGGTCTGGGATGTGGAAGCCACGTGGTGATGGCTTGGTACCACATCATGCACGCGGTCTGCGAGCTCTGCCAATTCTTCTAAAGACGCCTTCAGCTGCGATGCAATGATTGTTTGCGTCCCTTGTGGTAGGCGACTCGACCATATGTCTATCCGTCTTCCGGTACGCCGGGGCCAGCCAAATTTTGTAGATGGCGAAGAAACTGGGACAGTTTTCTATCGCCAAGCTCCTCGTGGGTGAGCAGCTGCTTGACTTTTTTCTCCCGGCTTGCTAAGAGTCGCTTGATTAACTCCGCCTTGAGTTTGGTATATTTTCCGCTTGTAGGTGGTGAGGTAATAATATCTTCTACCTCTACCGCATTTTGTGGTTCAAGTTGGGCGATGGTGTGGTAGAACATAGTGGTATCACTAGAAATGTTCGCAAGGACGAATTGTCCTTCTAGTTGAGCGAACCACAATGCCGGTTTCTCCGGGTAAAAGGGCGGCGTACGGGACGCCAACGCGGCATGACTCGGCACACTTTTGATCTTCTAACGGCATTTTCGTTCTCGAAGTATTCTTGTATGTGCACAGTTCGGGGTCACCAGTTATGGGGCACTGTGTGTAGTGCCGTAAGTGGGTACTTACGGTAAGAGGCGAAATAAAAGTCCACAGGAAGAGTAGAAGAAAGTTAGGTGTATTAGGCACTGAGCGGAAGTATAGACAACAGTTTTACAGTAAACACACAAGAAGAAATATACACGTAACAGAAGGTGAGAGAATACTAGATAGATTACGAAAATATTCACAAACAATAGGACAGTCCAAACTACAAGCGGTAGCAATGTTATTCGCGTCGGGTGCAAGGCACGACTGGCGAGCGGCGGTGGCTTAGGAATGTCTATACAGAGCTCTCGGCTCGCCGCCGCGCTGCGGCCGCTGTGACGTTGCACTCAATGCAATCACTAATAACAATCTTGTAGTTTTTGTCGGTTTGCGCGAAACATATTATAATTATATAAAATAATTTAAAACGTAATAAATAAGTTTACACAGTACAAAATAAAATACAAATAAAATATTAATTATGACAATACATTATTAGCGTCCGCTATAGTTGCTAAATTTTTGGGAATACTGATAGACAGTCAGTTAACATGGAAACCTCAAGCAGAGGAGGTGTGTAAAAAATTAGGTACTTCTGCATATGTACTATCAAATTTGGCAAAAAAAGTGAACATAACCACAATATTAACAGCTTACCATGGTCTAGTGGCGTTGATTCTACGGTTTGGGATTGTATTTTGGGGAAATTGCACCTTAAGGGTTTTTAAAGCACAGAAGCGCTGCATACGGGCAATGTGTGGTCTAAAAATGACCGATAGTTGTGTACCAATGTTTAAATCCCTGAAGTTGTTGACGTTTCCCTGTATGTATATTTTTGAAGTTGCAGTCTTCGTAAGGGTCAATAAACATTATTTTATATCAATATCACAAACAAGGAAAGGACCTATTAAGAGTCAGTATAAAAATATGTTGCAAGTTAGTGGTTATAATACTGCTTTACTCAAGAAAAATATTTTCGGCATGTCTCCTGTCATTTATAACAAAATACCTGATGTTATAAAAAATGGCACAATACAAACATTTAAAAACCAATTGACTACACTTCTGTTAGATAAGTGCTATTATTCAGTTAATGACTTTTTAAATGATATACTTTGATATTACTTTAGATTATTAGTCTTTTGACACTACTTATGCTTATTTGACATTTAATTTATTTTCTTAATTTCAATTAATATTGCTTACATAATTATATTGACCATTGTATCTATATTACTATTATGAATTGTAATCATTTGCAAATTTGTTTACTGTTTTTAGAATTTTATTGATTTGATTATTAAGTTATTGTTTAAATTTTGATGCAATTGTTGCATTTTGTGCAGTTGTTTGCATGCCTAGTCAAGGTAGATTGTATAAGGATCAGAAAACTTGTTAATCAATCAAATAAAATATATTCTATTCTATCCTATTCTATTCTATTCTGGAATATCAACCACTAATCGCTGCCCCATGCGACAGGATTCCGAAACAACACATCTTCGAGAGAAAGTATCAAATACAACTCTTTGAAAACGACCGAGATCAATCTGGTATACATGAATGTATACCAGATATGTGCGAATCTATACGGACGGTACCAAGATGGGGTCAGGGACTGGAGCCGGAGTTTTCTCACAAGATCTAAATATCACAATATCAATGCGAGTGTGTTGCAATAACTTACGCCGCGACTGCGGTCATGTCAAAAGGCATAAAGGAGTGCAACATCCGAATACTGTCAGACAGTATGGCCGTCTTAAAGGCTCTGGAGGGCAACACCATGAACTCCGGTCTCATTTATGAATGCCACCAGACGCTAGAGCGGTTAGCCTCTGCCAATGGGGTAATTCTGCAATGGATCAAAGGGCATAGTAATTCACTCGGGAACGACGCCGCCGATGAGCTTACAAGGAAGGGATCTGTAACGGCAGTGGCAGGTCCAACTATACTACTGCCACTTCCCTTTAATCAACTTCGCTCATGGGTAAGGCAACGGACTCGTGAAGCGCACAACAGTCGTTGGGCCGACACACCGGGCTGTAGACAGTCTAAACTGGTGCTGACGGAGGTCTCACCACGTTTAACTTGCAGACTGCTCAGTCTTAACCGACTCGACATCAGAATAGTTGTAGGAACAACTACGGGCCATTTAGCCCTAAACCGGCCCCTATTCACCATCAGTGCGACAGACAGCCCTCTATGCAGAGGATGTCTCAACGCGGAGGTAACGGCCGCCCACGTTATCCTGGAGTGCGAGGGAGTGGCCACACAACGAGCAAATATTCTCGGGGGTGCGAAATCGCTCCTAGAAGCCTGCGAACGCCCCAGAAGGCTTCTGTGCTTCTGGAAGGAGCTAGGCTGGCTCAAATAGGCAGCCTGTCTGAAGGCATAATGGACCGTCTATGAGTCTAAATGCGAAAACAGAGCCCTACACCAATATCAATACCAATACTAGCCTAGCGCCTTCAGAAAATGCGTCAATGTCAACGTGGTGTCATTTTTGTGCATTTGCGTATTAAAATTCGTTGGTTAATTATTTTAAGTTAATTATTTCACACATCTGTGTTGATTTGACCAATAACTTTTATATAAATTATATTATCTAAAATTAAATTGATTAACATTAGTAATTCAAATTCAAATTTATTTATTTGCATAAAGTTGTTAGGTACAACAGGTCTTACGAGCTAAACATTTAAGTGCAAGCAACTTTAGTCAACATTGATTTGACATGCAAATATAACTAACTAAAAACTAATTACACTACATTATTATGACATTAATCTTATTATTTATTGTTTTATCGAATGTCAGAAATCAAGAAATAATCAAAAAGTCCAAATAATTAAACATAATTAGGCTTCTATTTAGCCATCGAAGACAGCATGCAAAACCAAGCCAAAACATAAAAGCTATGCATTTTACATTACTCATATATTACGATTCAGAAACTCCTTGACCGAATAAAACGCGTTTTGCAAAAGCCACCCACTGAAACATGGTACAAACTTATTCAGGGGCAGATCCCTGACTTTAACTGGAATCTTATTGTATACTAAAACGCACATTGCGTAAAAATTCTTTTGCAGTTTAGCGCTTCTAGGAACCATGTTGAGTACTAATTTATGTGGAGCTCTAATATTATCTCGCTTCGTTACATCTTTAGTCTGCTTAAATATTTCAGATATTTCCTGTCTATCCACTAGTTCCATTGAGTTGTCCCATGCAGGCTATGTGACGATTGGCCTTATAGCCGTTTTGTACAGCCATAGTGTGATTTTCGGTGATAGTCCCCAGCTTCTGCCGAGGAGTCACTTGCATTGGCAGAAAATAATGCAGGCCTTATTTAGTTTTGCGTCCAGGTGTCTGTTCCAAAGGAGTTTACTGTCCAGTATCACTCCTAGATGCTTGACCTCCTTGGTAAGGGCTAGACGGGTGTCGAATAGTTTAGGTAGTCTCAGTTCACCTAAACTTCGTTTATTTGTAAACATAATTAACTCCGTCTTTGTCGGGTTCACTGTTAAGTTGTGTTTTTTGCACCACTGTTCTACGACCTTCAATGCGGACCTCATTTGGTCGCACACCACACTCTCAAAGCGGCCACTGATGAGGATGGTCAGGTCGTCCGCATAGCCCACTATGAAGAACTTGTGGTCATCGAGCTGGGTAATGAGCTCATCGACCACAATGTTCCATAGGAGAGGTGAGAGGACTCCGCCTTGCGGACATCCTCTGGCCACCACCCCTCTCGATGTGTTATTCACAGTAAATTGTATGGCTCTATATCTAAGCATGCTGTCGATCCACCCAGCAATTGTGGAGTCAACCCCATGTCTTGACAGATCCTGGCTTATGCTGGTGAAGCTGGTTTTGTCAAAGGCACCTTCGATGTCCATGAAAGTTCCTAGGGTTGATATTTTGCTGTTTAGATTGCCCTCTATATATGAGACGACTTGATGTAGGGCAGATTCTGTTGATTTGCCCATCGAATAAGCATGTTGGTTGGGGTTCAAAGGTTAGCTGACCAATGCAGTGCTCCTTATTTCCCTGTCAATGAGTTTCTCCAGCACTTTAAGTAAGAATGAAGTGAGACTGATGGGTCTAAATGATTTCGGTTGTGTGTAATCTCCTTTGCCTGGTTTAGGGATGAGGATTACTCTGACTTCTCTCCATTTCAAGGGGATGTAGCGGTGAGCGAAGCAGCTTACGTAGATGATCTGGAGATGATCTATTAAAGAACCATCACACCATCTTAGCAGGCCTGGGAAAATACCGTCCAACCCTGCCGCTTTGTATGGAAGGAAGATGTTGATCGCCGAGTTAAATTTTTCGTGATTTACGATTTTTCAGGCGGTGGTCCAGTCTGAGTCACCTGGTATATTTTCTCCTCTGTCTTCCTATGTGTCCTTCTGATTTGATATTCGAAATCCTGGGAAGTGGGTTGTCATTAACAGTTCTGAGGTCTCTGAATCTGATTTTGTATAAGTTCCATCAGGTTTTTTCAAGAAGCCAAGGCTGTGACCTCTTTCACAGCTCATAATGTTTTTAACTTTGTTAGCCTGATTGTTGTTATCTATGTTAGTACAGAAGCTTGTCCAGCATTCAGTTTTCCTGGTTCTGATCCGCTTCTTGTAGTGATGTCGGGCCTGCTTATATGCTTCCCAATGTTGGTCAAGCGAGAGTTCTTTGCTTTATTAAACAACTTCTTAACCTTGCGGCGTAGTTTCTCCAGTTCCGGTCCCCACCAGTAGTGTTTACTGCGTGGTCCAGTTCTGGGGGTCGAAAATGTTTGTTCAAAGCAAGTGATCAACGTAGTAGTAAGGTTGTCTACATGGTTATCAATATCCGCTGTGGTCCCGTGAGCATTTTGCAGATCGATGTTTTTCAAGCAATCCGCGGTAACTTGCTCATACTTACGTATATCCATCTTGCGAGGATTGCGCTAGGCTAGTACGCAGGCGTAAAGGCAACGATTATAGGAAACCTATTTATGAATATGTTTGTCTCTTTTTAGTGTCAGTTTTTCGTTTCATCGAATTTCAAATCACAACTATTTAGGTATGTAAAAACTGATTTTTAGATAAAGGTATCGTGCAAATAACTGTATGAGTTTAAAAAACTATTATTTTGACATTACAAACAGACACTTCAATTTTATTTATTTGTATTAGACGCAGAACTCTAAGGGTTACAGATGACAAAACTATTCACTCAGTTGTTGAGAATATCATTAAAAACTAATTTAAATGTTTTCGAAGTTAGTTTTTATGGATTTTCTTAGTAACGGAATGAAATATTTCAAAATAAAAAATATATATACGATTTAAATTCATTCACACATTCCATCGCCTTGTATGAGAAACGGAGTTAAAATACTTGGAAAATCAAACGGTCATAACTTGTAAACGGATAGTTTTTTAGAGTCTAAAGACTAGAGTCATGCCCTTTCAGTAATTAAGTTAGTATTCCATTGTCATATTCACCCTGTACAGTACTAGAGCAGAACTTGGTACCGGTGTTTTCGTGACAACCTCGTAGTATTCCTTGTTGCATCTCACAGCACTGTCAGGTGGTATAGTGTTCGAGTGAACACTTCAGCTAGTACGCAATATCAATTTAAAAACATTGCAAATACGGTAGTATCAAAACCTCTAGATGTCAAACTTCAATTCTGTGTAAACCATTTAGTAATCTGTTTATTTAGGTATCAATTATTTCCTCTGAAATAATGAAAAAGAATAAGAAAACAGGAATGAGTCTAGGAAGTGTGGAATAAGAAACGAAGTAAAACTTACATGGGAAAATCAAAGGAGTGGTTTATTTTACTTCCCTCTCCATTTTAGGTTGAATACAAAACAGAAATCTTAAATAAGTTCTAAAAGATGGTACGAGGGCTATACTGAAAATTTCGGGAATCAAGGAAGTGACACAACATTACTATTTAAAAATGTGTTTATTGCTTTTCGAAGTATTCTCCGCGAAATTTGACACATTTTCCATACGATGGAACCAATCATTGAAGCAACCATTCCATTCGGAAGTTGGGGTCTCCAAAATGGCCGTTTTGTAGGCGTCCACAGCTTCTTCAGGTGATGAAAATCTCTGACCACGCAATTTATTCTTTATTTTCGGGAAAGTATAGAAATCATTAGGGCTTAGGTCGGGACTGTACGGCTGATGGTCTAATAATTCTATGTTTTCATGCTCTAAAAACTCTTTTGTTCTGTGCGCGGTGTGAGAACTCGCATTGTCGTGATGGAGGATGATGCGACGGTTGCAGCTCTATTTACGGAGTTCGGAAACGACCTGTGGTACACAAATGCTAGCATACCATTCTGCATTAACCGTTCTTCGTCCCTCAAGAGGAATAGTCGCAACATGGCCGGTTTTGGAGACAAACGTGGCCACCATTTTTTTTTGCAACACTCCGTGAACGAACAATTTTAGTCGGCTTTAACTCATTTTCGAACACCCAAACTCGTGACTGGTTTTTTGTTTCGGGTTCGTACGCGTATATCCAGGATTCGTCACCTGATACAATGTTGTATACAGCATTTGAGGATCCTGCGTGGAATCTTTCGAGAGTTCTGACGCACCAAGTGCTCTTCACAGAGCAAATGCGGTATCCATCGGGAAAACAACTTTTTTACACCTAATTGTTCATGCAAGATTATTTGTATTTGACTCATGCAAATTTGCCTGAATTTCGCGGTATGTCACATGTTCATCTTCCTCAATCAGCTTACGCACAGCATCAACGTTTTCTTGGGTGACTGCAGTTTTTGGACGACCTTGACGGGGATCATCACTGAGCTTGACACGTCCACGTTGAAATTCAGCAAAACAGTGATAAATTGTGGTTTTGGATGGGGCTTTATCACCAAATGCAGAAAGCATCCGGTCAACACACTGGTTTTGTGTTAAACCGCTTCGAAAGTCATACTAGATCATCGCCCTTGAATTTTCTCGAGTCAATTCCATTTTCTCAACGACTAAACAAGTTTGAGAAGACCTTGTGAGAAGACCGAGAATCTTTTTTTAAATAAATAAATGGTATTCGATTTTTAAAACCAAGGAGTTTTCAATTAAAAAGATTTTAATATGATAGGAATAATGGAAATATTCCATTCCCGATACTTTTAGTGCAGCCTATGTACATGCCATGACGTTACATACCTTTTTACAAATTCAAAAAATATCAGCAATGGATAGATATTCACGATGCCTGCTCCTCCGCTTACAACTAAATTTTATTTTAACTGCCTTGCCTCGTAACTAAAAGCAGGACAAATCGTGGAGACTTTCCAGATGCAGTACCAAGAATCTCCGAATCTCCTCAACCGAACGAATTCAAAAAGATCGAAAAATCTTAAAGATCTAATTTAATTATTATTTAATTTAATTTTAATGCCCACCAACTTTTTGTTAATTCAGTAGAAAAGTTTAAATATTTGTAAGGTTGTAAACAATGTTATAATTATAAATTTGCATGGAAGGTGCTTCAAGAAGGCCTATGTATTTGTACAGCAGTGGGCGTCCTAAGGCTGATGATGATGGTGATTAAATTATTGAAGTTATATTTGTATTTTTAATCTCATTATGCTTTATTTTAGAAATATGTATAAATAAGAAAACTTAAATAAATAAAAATAACAATACATCTATTTAAAGCAACTCATTTACTACTCATGTAATTCAAGTAACATATCAATATATTAGTGAGAAATTAATAAAACTTATTCAATATTGCTATTGAAATAAATCGCTGTTTTTACTAAAAGCCGAGATACAAGTGAGAATAGAAAGCTTTGATATAAGTAATTCCAGGTCCGATTGTCTTCATATTTGTTATAGATTCATAAACAGCGACAAATATGTTACTACTGTGGACAAGACCTGAAATGTGTAAATAGCTCGTTAATACTTTTCGTATACTTACACGTGAACTCAAGAACTCGATTATGTATTTACGCATTATATATGGTTAATTGAAATGGTTTAAGTATAAAAAACCCGGCTAAGTGCGTGATCCCTGAATCCAAAAACTTTTTATCAAATATTATCTTTAAAATACTTTTCTAACGACACCCCACACCATGGTAGAGACAAGATTTTTTTATCCCCACTCATTGTGTAGGAGAGGAAATATATTTTATTTTACACTTTCTCGGCGTACTAAATATGTATACCCATGCCAAATTACAGCTTTATAGAAGGATACCTAAGAAGTCGAGTCGAAGAACAAGTCTAGCTAAGAGTTGGACGGACAAGGCGAAACTTTAAGGGTTCCTTGTTAACTACAGAACCCTAAAATGATAGCTTTACTCACCGCAACTGAAAGGTTCCTGTCAAATGTCAAAAGCTGCAGCGGAGAAAATCTGACTGGATTTAGAAATATGTGTTTTTTAAACATCTTGAGCTCGTGATAAACATCTGAAGTTTCTCTTGGAGTGTGGCGTATCATCTGGTCGATCAGAATCTTGGTCAGCTTCAACTAGACAAAGTTTTTTATTTAACAATGACATTAAGTAACTTGATTTTTTAAACGGTACTATTCTAAAATAACCCAATTATTTGTGCAATCCGCCCATGGACACCTGCAACTCAAGAGTCACAAGTGGGTTGCGGGCCTTTAAGGTAGAGGTAGGGGAAAGGGGGAAGAGGGAGAGTGCGGGTAGGGGGCGAAGAGTTGGAGAGGGAAAGGTTAGGGCCTCCGGTAACCTCACTCACTCGGCAAAAAGCAATGCATTGCTTTACTGCCGGTTTTCTGTGAGGCCGTGGTATAACTCCGGTCGAGTCGGCCCATACGTGCCGAAGCATGGCTCTCCCACGAAAAGTATCTACTAGAGTCCTCTGCAGTAGACGACAAGATTCCTTAGTAATAAATAAACCTCTGCTACCAACACGCCCCAATTACGAAAGTTGAAATAAGCATCCTCCAGCTCCCTAGATATCTGTAGGTATTCGAGACCAAATGAGACGCAGAGATAAGGCATTTCGTAAATTTTTTAAAAACTGGTGCAAGGAAAACTCTTTATAAAGTTGCAAGAAACAGTTGTAATCAGATGGCGCTTAATGCTAAACGCCGCCATATTCTTTAAAACCTCAATTGTTCTTTGGTATCCAGGGTATCGGAAAATGCAACCCTCCTACGACCTTTGATTTAGATGATATTAATCGTCATTTCACCTCTCTTCCGCAGTTTGATCATCAAATCAAATGTCGTACCTTATAGTACCTGGCTGACCTACCTCGCCCTATCATCGAAACTTTCAGTTTAGATGATAGGATAGAATCATCACAACAGTAATACATTATACATCATACTAACAACCCGCCCGGCTTCGCACGGGTGGCAGAGACATCTTCGACAATCATCAACATATTTCAATCAATTTACACAAAATCTTAACAAATTATATACTTAAATCTTTCTCGTTAATCACTCTGTCTATTAATGAAAACCGCATGAAAATCCGTTCAGTAGTTAATCTATTTTTTTTTAAAGAATTCTTGCAACGCGTAGAAGCCTATAGTCCATCTAATCTGAGAAGTTCCGTTTGACAGTTCTGACAGATTGATGAATAGGCATGATGTCAAAGAAATCGATTACTGCAATAGGCGATTCTTAAGAGATATCGATTTAATTTCTTTGTATTTACTAATCGATTACACTTTTACAGATTTATATATGTTATAGTAAAAAGGCTGTCTTAAGTTGGCGGGGAGAAGTCGTTTTTTAATTGTTTTTTTGCTATTTCAACTGTTCTTTAACTGTTCGTCATTGCTCGATCAAAATTTGTTTTTTTTGTTTTTTCAACTGTTACTGCATAGATTATAGTTGACAGTGTGGCCAGATTTAAAAAAAAAAAGTGGTTTTTTTGTGGAGACTTGGAGACGAGCGATTTTGCCTACAAAGATTTATTTAAAATTACATTAACTTACATACTTATAATTTTAATTATGCATTTTCGTTGATAGTTGGATGTCAGCTGAAATTTAAGTATTATTAAATACTAAAAGAAGCCTGAATTGAAAAAGACTCATTATTAATAAGTTCGATTATTCGTACATTTTAACGAGTTTTCAAACAAGTTAATTTGAAGAGTCGCAACACTACGGTAAAGGACCTAACTACGTGACTTTGAAACGAAGTCTAAAAAAAGCTATCTATTCTATATTTAAGTTGTTTTGCTTAGTTTAAAAGATTTAAATTTGAATTTAGTCATTAAGAATTGTATATTTTGTGATAAATTAAAAATAGCTTCATAATTCCATGGTTTTACGGAAAAGGTTATTGAAATTGTGTCAGTTACGCCTATACAAAGTTGTTTCGGCTTGAAAAGTATGAAACGTCAAACGGTACTTTTTAGATTAGATGGACTATAGGAACTGTGCTGTGTGTCATATTACTTCTCACTCTTACTTCTGCGAAAGAACACGATTAGTGATCGATCCTCCGACTTAAGAAGTGGGATTCATGTGGCTGAGAAAGTATCCCATAATGAAAAAAAAATTTGGCTCTAATTTCTACACTACAACCTACCTTATCAAGCAGTCCTGATAAAGAAAGAAAGTGACGCAATGTCTTGGTGTACAAAGGCGGATCTGTGTTTTGAAAATAATCCATTACAAGGAGGTCAACTCGTGGTTATACTCGTAAGGTCATAAAAGGTTCCGCATCGGCATGGTTGTTTCAAAGGAATTGACACCCGTTTAAACAGTTATTCCGGTAATCGGACTGAGCTTTAAGTCGATCTGTGCATTCCCCTAGCCGGACAAATTCAACAACTATTTGGTGAGCTCTATCTATTTCATTACGGTTCTGGCGCAGAGTGCTCATTGATGAAGGGAAGCTTAGAATCAAAGCTTTGGATGAAACGCTATAATACATTCGTTTTTTTTTACTGGCATCGGACAAAGTAGCGTAAAATTAACCGAATAGATTTTATGTGAGGTTATAGATAATAATGCTCATTAAGAGCACTCATTAAAACTATTGCTACATGTGTTATCAGGTATTGTTTGCGTAGTAATATAATAATTGGTTTTGTAATTACGAACCAAGGCTGTACTGTTGGTATGACGAGCACTATGTACAATAGCTACACCTTTCAGATATCTATCGCCACCTGATTTTAATCAAATTTAGACAGGCATTTGAATACAGGCCAAAGGTTTTAAGCACATTTAAGGGTTATTATGAATGTTTCATAACTGACACTAAACTGACTCTGAGTATGACAGGCTCGCCTGGAAGTGTTGCCGATGGTGGCATGTGTGTCGGGTGGTTTTGGCTACATTTAATATGGTTAAGCTCGGCAATGGCTCGCACGTGCGTCGTGCTGTTGAAAGGGTGCCGTTTTTCGGGTCTCGCCATCTCCGGGCTGAATGCTGTTTTATGGACATAGTCACAGACATGACTATGGTTGTGTTTTGATATAGTCACAGGGATGACTATGAATTTGTTTGGATCTCCAAACAAATTCATAGTCATCCCTGTGAAGTTGGCGGTTGACTATCCAGTTACAGGGATGACTATGGTGATGTATAAAGATAGTCACAGGGATGACTATGGTTATGTTTTGATACAGTCACAGGGATGACTATGGTTATGTTTTGATATAGTCACAGGGATGACTATGGTTATGTTTTGATATAGTCACAGAGATGACTTTGATGTTATATGAAGATAGTCATAGGGATGACTGGTATTGTGTAGAGATAGTCACACGGACGACTATGATGTTATATGAAAATATTCACAGGGATGACTATGGTATTGTACGCACATTATTACAGGGATGATGAATGTGTGGGTTTGTATGTCCAGTCACAGGGATGACTGTTGCCATGATCACTGGGATGACTGTGTTCGTTGATGTGTAGCGATGACTACGGAAATGATTAACAACATTCACTAGTGTTATTTGAGTGATGGCGATGGGTAGTTGCGCTTCGTTTGGCAACATTTAAATCAATAACAGTTACGTTAAATGTTGTTTTAATTAGTTGTGACGAATGAAATGATATTTTGTGTTATTCTCCATTAGTTCAGGTTAACACACAAGGACGTGTGTATCTCAGGATGGCCGTGTCGCATCCGGATCCTGAATACAGTTGTCAAACGACACACAAACGCCAGAATGACGTGTTTGGAGCCTAGCAATGGTATTGTTCCTTGTCATTTTTGTTTTAATGTTTGCTGTAAAAGAGTGTAGAAGCCTAGGAACTGTGCTGTGGGTCATATTACTTCTCACCGTTACTCCTGCGAAACCCCAATTAGTGATCGATCCTCCGACTTATATAAATGTTCTCATATATTATGATCTTTCCTAGTTTCTTATTTTTTTCTACTTAAATCTAGTGCACCTATTCACTCATTTCTGCTTCACCCTAAAGTAGACTGGTAGAAAATACCTATCGCATTAAGTTCGCCACTGTACAATATTTTTTTGTGCATGAAGTGTCAATAAAACTTCACCCTTATAGTTACGTAGCCCAGTCGAATTAGCGTTTCCCTCGGAATGAGATAAAATAAGATGGAAACTCGAATAAAACTTATAACCTTTATATTGACATTCTATGTGTTGTCTCAAATTCTCGTGTCCGCGTTTTCAGACATCCAAGATCAAAGGTCACAAAAATTTTTTTTTTTTTGGAAGTATCTTGCTATCTATGGCTCAAAGTATGTTGACATACTTATCATAAAATTATCTATAAATTTTTCACGAAACATTTTTTCATGCACTTACCGTTTTGCAATAAAACCCTGTTTTTTGGGTAGACTATATGGTTATCAAGGATAAGAAAAACCCCAATAATATAATCGTTTTACTTACCTGATATTGAGACTGGTGACAGGGTTCAGTGGCCATTACAAGCATACCGAAGCAAAGAGTGCAGTAGGCTATTATGGATAGAGCTTTGTACACAGGAATCCCGGTTTGTGCTCGAACTGAAAACACAATCACCGAGACTTTTGGTTTAGTAAATAAATGGTTAAAAAATTTAAATATGTCTGAAATATAACATACAGATCACAGTTACTATGAAATAAGGCGCAGAGACCATAATTGAGATAATAAAGAAAAGCAGTGAAATTAGTGGAACTCCGAAGCCATCATTCAGTTTTCTTATCGTACCGCATAGCGAACAGTATATGTTTATCAATTTACGTAACATTTGAGGATTTATTTTGGATCCTGAAACACAAAATACTTAAAATATAAACTTCACCACTGAAGCGAAGTAACACATTTTAACAGTGGGAGAGCCGTGCTTCGGCACGTAGGGGCCTGCTCGACCGGAGTGATACCACGGAATGACAGAAAACCGTTAGTTAAGCAATTCTTGTGTTGTATTTCGCAGAGTGAGTGAGGTTACCGGAGGCCCTAACCCTTTCCTCTCCCCCTCTTCCCCCCACTGCTCCTACTTCCACCTTAAAGGCCGGCAACGCCATTGTGACTCTTGAGTTGCAGGTGCCCATGGGCGGCGGTAGTCACTTACCATCAGGTGACCCGTCTGATCGTTTCCCCCTATACCATAAAAAAAATCACATTTATAGGAACACAGTGTTTGGAACAAGCAACTAACTTTACGACTTGACTTGGGACTTGGTGCGTATAAATGTTTCTTTTACTCGAGACATAATTCGACCTAAATTAAAATTATTAGATGCTTACCTCTATTTATATTGGAAGGTATATAGCGTATAGGTGAATGGGGAGATATTTGGTTTAGCATATTTATTCGGATTTCTCTGTTGCTCCTGACATATGAAGTTGTCGAAGTCCCACATGGTAAGGAGGATGCAGGTGCTACAAAATGAAGTGTATAAGGCTTGCATATCTATAACGTTTTGCAATTTAAGTCTTCATTTCTCTTAACGGGATCCTTCGCATCTTCATGGGAATACCTGGTAACACCAATGAAGTAACGCCAGTAGTTATTATGTCGGGGTCATGTATGTTCTTTCCGTACCAGACTTAATACCCTGCATATTTTTGCCACCATTTCTAGCGAATTCATCGCCAAGTGGACTGTGGACTCTCCCAAGTCCGGTGATTGGTACTTGACTGTCCTTTCCGATGGTAAAACTTTACAGGGTTTTTTTCCTTCGCAACCTAGAGATGACCAAACTCAGACCCATGAGTTGGTCAGACGGTAATGTGTGTAATAAATTTGCGCCTACCAAAGTAAAAAGAATGTTTCGTTACCACTTTCGTTGCCTAGGTTTTGTAAGTGGGAGAGCCATGCTTCAGCACGTATGGGCCTGCTCAACCGGAGTGATACCACGGCCTCACAGAAAACCGGTAGTTAAGCAATACTTGTGTGTTGTGTTTCGCCGAGTGAGTGAGGTTACCGAAGGCCCTTCCCTCTTTCCCTTTCCCGTCTCTCCCATTCTTCCTCTACTCACACCTTAAAGGCTGGCAACGCACTTGTAACTCTTGAGTTGCAGGTGCCCATGGGCGGCGGTAGTCACTTACCATCAGGTGACCCATCTGCTTGTTTGCCCCCCTATCCCATAAGAAAAAGGGTCTTAATCCAAGTTTTACGGCTATTGTTATTACTGCCAAGCTGTACAATGAAATGGGCTCTGAGGATTTCTTCTCGTACATCTCCATGCAGAAAACCGCGGTGTGGCAACATAACAAGGTTATTTTTTGAACTGTAACTGTGTGTTTTTTTAACCACGATGCAAAAACGACGGGTACATCGTAGCTCTCAAACGGATGGACCGATTTCGATGCGGTTTTTTTCATTGTAAAGCCATTTTCCTTGTGGTGGTTCTTAGCTATGTTTGGATAATATCGGTCCAGCAGTGTAAGAGTATTAGCTCTTTTCCAAAATGATTTTTGAGTCGGGGATGTTTTAAATTTTAAATTTGTAGTTATTTTCTGTTGTTGTCTAGCAAGACCTAAGCTCAAGGAAGGGTTAACTTTAGCAAATGTACAAATGACACCAATAGTGTGACGAACAGACCACTGGTGACTACCACTATCATCCGGCAAGCAGTGTGCTTCTTTGCTAACTTAATTTAAAAAAAAAGTGATTAAATTGGACCGAGTTGTGCAGAAATGAGCCTGTGGCGGTGACATAAAAACCCCACCTTCTTTTATTGAAGTCGGTTAAAGTACCGCCACGTGATGTGGAATGCGGTTCTTCAGTGCGCGACGAGGCGCCGGAGACACCCGAACCGGTGTTCGTGCACCTTCGGTTCTTCGGCTTTGCCAGTCGAATATCGATCGCGGCGCCAAGAGGTTGTGCGCGCGCTCAACACAAACATAACGGTACTTTAACGGCATTTTACGACGCTTATATTTTTGTACTTGTGGCGCGGGTCTATCCCTGTAAACTGTCTCAATAGACAATATACGCGTTCATTAGTAAGATCGCAGTTTCATTGCGTTTCTCTGCTTCGCATGCCTTCTTTTAATACGTGTATATATAGGTACGAACCAGTACTATAAGTGGTGACCTGTGAGAATACTAATAGCGAGTAGTTAAAAATAACGTTGTACTTATATCAATAATCGCTACAATGACAAGTGCCGGACAAAAAGACGTTTCCGAAAAAGTGTGCTGGGTTGGTGTGAAAGTGCCGCCATTTTGGCCGAATGAACCTGCGTTGTGGTTTGTGCAATTAGAGGGTCAGTTCGCGCTTTCAAACGTTACTTCTGACGCAAAGTTATCGCAAATTTGGATTATAAATACATATGTGAAATTAAAGACATTATAACAAAACCGCCGGTCAAAAACTAATATGAAAGAAATCAACTCAGAACTAATTACTTGTTTGTCCGGCCTATCAATAACACTGTTGACACTGCTCCTCGAGCTGGGAGACAGAAAATCGTCCCAGTTTCGACGCCACCTGCAGAACCTGGCTAGGGCAGAGGTACCAGATGATTTTATTCGCTCGTTGTGGACAAGTCGCCTGCTAAGCCACACAAAGACAATCATGGCGGCCCAAGCAGAGCTTCCGTTAGACACAGTTGCCCAGATTGTGTACAAGATCCACAAGGTAGCTCTCCAACCGAACCTTCAAGTTGCAGCAGCATCTACATCGTCGCCGGCACCGATTGTACCGTTTCCGATTGCTGCAATCGACCAAATCTTCCGTCGCGGCAGGTTTCAGAGCTGTTTTCTACTTCGCGCTTATACTCGAGGTATCGAGCGCAGTCTCCACACTGGAGCCGTCGGTCCCGGAGCCGCTTCAGTTCTGGCTCGGGGCACTGCTGGTATCATCAGAGGTTTGGCAACAAGTCAACAAAGTATCGCATAGTAAGAAGAATCACAACTTCTTTTGAATGTTTGAGTTCCCATTTATGAGTTTCGGAATTCGCAACGCAGCTCAGACATTCCAGCGGTTTATAGATGAGATTCTGCCACCTATTCGTTGACGACATTCTAGTAGCTTCTGGTGGAGCACCAATATATTTATAAAATGCATACATAATCGCACCATAATATATTTCATCATCTTATTAATTTTTTAGTAATTATAGTAAACCGCTTTCTGTTTGTCAAATGCAATTATTGCTGGCGCTACTGTAATATTGCCAATGTACTCGACGATCTCAAGAGATGGCGTTAGCAGTCTTCAAATAATGCAATTGCGCTGCATCTGATTGGCGCAAGAAAAACGGGCATACCCTGCTATAATCTCTTCTCGCTAAAACCGCAACGCATTAATTATAAGTTTGTTCCGCCATGGACATCAGTTATCCTCGTGACAAAAAGCTGATTTTCCGTTAGTCCTATAGCCGTGTAGTTTTTGGACTCACTTTGTAACCTTTACAAGGTGTTTGTGGAGTGCTTCAGTCTTCGATCGTGACCGGCCGGTCAATACCTGGACGTTTCAAAAGACTGTAGAAACCTTGTCGCTGCTCGCTGCCTTCTGGAGGATCGGGACTTGGTCGGTGTTGCAGGTCAGTGCTGGCATGATTGTTTGATCGATAGAAGTGGTTTACTTCCCTACACCTAGTACGCTATAATAATTAATTGTTGAGCAATCACACCCGTGGTTGGGCTATTTTCGCGCCTGACCATATAAGTTGGTCCTTCGAGCCGGATAGGCCAGTGATTCACGTAAATATTGGTGAATTTACTTTCTATTCATAACGTAACATAAAAAAGATTCACGTAATTTTAGTGAATTCTTACCGCCATTTTACCACTCACAGATTTACGTTAAATTGGTAAATTCTGTGTTTAAAAACGCACGAGAACTACGTAATTATTGGTAGACTCGTATTTAAATATAATGTTGTATTTGGTGAATTACGTATTAATTGTTAATAATATCCATTATACTCAATTTAGTTGAACTTATTTATTCCTACCCACTTATTTACCGCACCACCAGTGTACTTTACGCTAAGTCATTTTAGGATTTAAATTTAACTTATATTTTTACACTAACTACCTAGGTATACATATCGCTTTGTAGTTTTATTGTGATATTATTTTATAAACATGACGGAAAGCGAATCAAGTTGCGAAGTCATGTTGGCTATGTTGAATCAAAAGAAAGAATTATTATTTCAACGTATTAATCGTTTGTACACATCTTCGATAGGTATAATTTCTTTCGATTCATCAACGCGAGCTAACGGGAACTTTCTGGCTGAAACGGAGATAATAGACGATTTACGCAATAAATTTAAGTCTGTTGTTGACAAAATAAATAATATAAATTTGTCAACAAAGATTGCGGTCAATCCCGAGTATTCTTGCCTCGATTCATTTGATGATTTATACTCGAGAGTTAAACGCGTTAGAAATAAAATAATAACCACTTCTAAGGTGCGTTCACTCGAGACAAGTAGCTCGATCAAGTCCGTAGTGAAATTAGAACCTTTAGTAATTCCGAGTTTTGACGGACGCCCTGAAAACTGAAATACATTTTATCAGTCATTTAAAGCTAATATTCATTTGAATCAACAACTTTCTGACTCACAACGTGTACAGTACCTAATTTCTAAACTCACCCATGACGCACTAAAATTCACTTCCGGTATTCTTCCGTCAAGTGAAACATATAAAATACTGTGGGATAGTTTGGTTAAGAAATACCACGACAAACGCTCATTAGGGACATATTACATATCTCAATAATATATTGGACTTAAAAACTTGCACGCACACTGCGAACGCGCTCGATACTTTTATTAGTAAATACTCCGCTTTGATATCAGCTCTAAAAGAATTAGGTATAACGGATCTCACGGATTTTATGTTTCTTCAATGCGCTTTGAGAAAGATGAATCCTCAAATCATCCAAGCTTTTGAACTTTCGATTCGGAATGTGGAAGTGCCTACGACACAACAGCTTATCGCTTTTGTACAAGATCAGGCTAAGATTTTAGAGCGTTCAAACTCGCGGAATTCGTCATACACGAAACCCGCTGCTGTTGTTATGTCGCCCTCACGCGACCGGCGCGCTCATCATACCTCCAAATCTTTCGTCGCCAGTGAGTCTGCTAATAATGTAATTACCGCGAATTGTTGTTTGTGTAGTGGTAACCATCGACATTTATATGATTGCGCTTAGTTTAAAAATATGCAAGACGCAAAGGCTAGATATGAGTTTATTAAATCGAAGCACGGTTGCGTTAATTGTTTAAGCACTTTACATAAACTTCCGGATTGTAAAAGTACGTCAGTCTGTTTCTGTAATAAAAGACACCATAAGTTATTACATTTTGATAGTACCCATTCGCAATCGTATGCGGTAATGGTAAATACCGCCGTCGCGTACTCGCCACCGCACGCTTATCGCGCGACCGTTACTTCGCTCGCGCCCGCGCCTTTTTATCGCGCTCACACGACTTCTTCGTGCGTCCGGGCGCCCCCGCTTGCTACAGAAACAGTTACACAAACACAGTCTTATACTTCTTGTCATAAGGGTGATATACTTTTGTCAACTGCTCAGGTATACGCGCGCTCTAAAAGTAGCGTTGGGATTAAATCTGTAGTTAGGTGTTTGATAGATAATGGCTCGCCGAATAATCTAATAACATCTGCTTGTTCTCGCTTATTAAATTTACCGATAATACCCTTGAATAATTCCTATGTCAAAGGTGTTGGTTCCGCTTCAAGTCCGATAATCGGGTATGTTTATTTGGACATTGAATCCCGTATTTATCTGGATCAGAAATACACTATACACGCGTTAGTTGTAGAATGCATTATTTTCGCGGTTATACAGTTGCATTACCGTTCTGTAGGGACCCTTCAGAACTAGGTAATTCGCACGCTACCGCTTATCGCCGTTTCGTTTCACTCGAGCGTAAGCTACGTCAGGCACCGATAGTGCGCAAAAATTATAACAAAGTTATTCAGGATTATATTGATAACAATTACCTCAGCCCTGTTAGAGAATCTGAGCTGTCTTCTGATGGTTATTATATACCGCATCACGCAGTAGTCCGACCTGATAAACCGATGCCGCGCATCGTATCGGACGCGAGTGCTAAAACGCATACAGGACTTTCGCTTAATGATATATTACATATCGGACCCAATTTACAGGCCGATCTGTTTTTATTATTGTTAGATTTTAGATTATTTCCTATTGCAATGAACGCTGATATAAAACAATATTATTTACGTATTGGTGTACCAGTAGACCAACATAAATACCTACGCATTTTATTTAGATTCAAGGAATCTGAAAAAATTCGCACTTATGCCTTTAATAGGCAACCTTTCGGTCTCAAGTCGAGCCCTTACATAGCTATGCGCACTGTGCGACAGCTGGCTACTGACATGAGTCCACTCTATCCTGATGCCGCGAAAGTGGCAGAGACCTGCCTGTATATGGACGATTTGGTTCTTTCTATTGCAGATAAGGATACTGCCACGCAATTGGCTCACAACTTGATTACGTTTCTCAAATCACTAAGTCAAAGTCACCCGGACTTTGACTTAGTGAAGTGGTCTAGCAATTCACAAGCGCTACTTGACTCGCTTCCCGACACGCACCGCAAGGCGCTTGATTTTGATGTTGACATTAATGTCTCTAAGGTCTTAGGTCTCTCATGGGAACCATGTAAAGATAATTTTCACTTCACATGCGCCACAATTAATGAAAGGTGCACCAAGAGAAACATACTCTCGATGGTTGCACGACTATTTGACGTGCTCGGATTTGTCGCGCCTGTGATTCTTTATGCCAAGTTGTTAATTAAGGAATTGTGGCTTAGTAAGTGTGATTGGGACGATCCTGCACCGGAGCACATACGCACACGTTTTTGCCGCTCTTGCTCAAGAACTTCAATTGCTTGGCACTTTAAGGATTCCACGACATGTAGGTATCGAAGTTGGTTGTGAGTTACGTCTTGTTGCTTTTGGTGATGCTAGCATGAATGGTCTGGGATGTGTCATTTATGCCCATTGTACCTATCCGTCTGGCATTCAAACTCGCATTCTTTGTGCTAAATCAAAGGTTTCGCCGACAAAAATCACTACGCTCGCTCGCTTAGAATTTTGCGCTATTTTACTTATGTCAAAATTAATAAAAACTGTGCGAGACACTTATGCAACACGTATACCCATTGCCGGGATATACGCGTTTTCTGACTCCACGATTGCTTTATCATGGGTTCATTCTTCGCCACATCGTTGGTCAGTTTTCGTCGGTAATCGCATCGCTCAATGCCAAGAAAACTTGGACTCTAAACATTTTTATCACATTGCCGGAGCTAGTAATCCAAGTGATTGTCTTTCACGTGGTATGCTTCCATTGCAACTTTTGACCCACGATTTGTGGTGGAACGGTCCTCCGTGGATTCGCAGCTCATCTGAGAATTGGCCGATTAAACCATTCTAGCTTAATAAGTGCTGTGACTTACCTCAACTCAAGGCAAGTGTGTTGGCTGCTATTACTCGCACAGAGCCGCCGTTGCTGTGTACGTTAGCTCAACGTGTTTCTTCTTGGGAAAAGTTGCTACGTATCACTGCATATGTATTAAAATTCGCAAGGCCTAAAGCTAAGGTTGAACCTCGTTCTATAGCAGGGTTGACAAGTGCTGAGAATGCGTTAATTCTCGCCGTTCAATCTGTGCATTTCTGTGAAGATAGCAAATTGATCAAGGCTGATAAATTACCCTCAAAAAAGCTGCAAAGCCTCGTAGTCTTCTTAGACAAAGAAAGGATTTTACGCATTGAAGGAAGACCCTCTGGCTCAATGCTTCCCTTTGAAGCTAAACATCCGGTTCTCCTTCCAAAACGCGATCATGTGGTTGACTTAACAATACAGCATTTTCATATTGCCAATTGTCACACCGGACCTGGGCTTCTTATGTCTATTATACGATAACGCTACTGGATCTTGGATGCCAGAACTGTTATCAGGTCCAAGTTGCGAAAGTGCAACACTTGCTTTAAATGCAATCCAACGCATCCAACGCCTATAATGGCTGACCTTCCCGATTACCGTGTTTCAGAGGCCAAGGCATTTTGTCACACTGGTGTCGATTACGCTGGTCCGATAAGGACAATTCTTTCTCGACGCAGAGGTCAACATGCTCAAAAGGCGTACATCGTTCTTTTTGTTTGCATGGTCACACGTAGTCTACATATCGAGGTGACCAGTGATTTAACTACTGAAAACTTTCTAGCCGCTTTTAAACGCTTTATTTCCCGTCGTGGGCCAGTTTCATGTCTTTATTCCGATAATGGATCTACTTTCATAGGTGCGAAGGCACATTTAGATGAGCTGTATAGTTTTTTATTGAACTCTAGCTTCAAAAATGCGCTGTCGAATGAGTTGCTGTCTCGACGCATAGAGTGGAAGATGATTCCTCCAAGATCGCCAAATTTTGGTGGTATGTGGGAAGGGAATATAAAGAGCATGAAAATGCATTTATATAGAGTGATAGGAAGTCAGTTACTTACATACGAAGAACTGCAAACTGTTCTCACTCAGATAGAGTGCATTCTTAACTCTCGTCCATTGAGCGTATTATCGTCAGACCCTTATCCTGAGGTATTAACTCCCGCGCATTTTTTGATGTCTACTCAGTTGCAATACTTACCCGCTGCTGATTTATCAGATCAACGATTGAGTTTGTTAGAACGTAAAAAGTTGTTAGATAGCATGGTCCAATCCTTTTGGAGGAAATGGCACTTAGAGTATTTGCACACGTTGCAAGTTAGGCAAAAATGGGCTACTCCCGACAAACCGATAGAAATCGGAACTGTTGTTCTTCTTGGCCGTTAGGAGTAATTACGGACGTATTCAGGGGCTCTGATAACGTTGTACGCGTAGCGATAGTTAAAACGCAAACTGGAATTTACAAACGCGCTGTAACTAAATTATATCCTATTCCTACACAATAAATTCAACTTAGTTTAAACATAATTTAATTAATTTAGGCCGCTATATTTATCATATTTATTATTTATTCGCAAAATACATCCGCTGTGTACTCTCAATCTGTTAGAAAGTTCGCTTGTTTTGAAACATCTTGCGATGTTCCAAGGCGGGGTGCATGGTGGAGCGCCAATATATTTATAAAATGCATACATAATCGCACCATAATATATTTCATTATCTTATTAATTTCATAGTAATTATAGTAAACCGCTTTCTGTTTGTCAAATGCAATTATTGCTGGCGCTACTGTAATATTGCCAATCAAATCTTCAAATAATGCAATTGCGCTGCATCTGATTGGCGCAAGAAAAACGGGCATACCCTGCTATAATCTCTTCTCGCTAAAAAACGCAACGCATTAATTATAAGTTTGTTCCGCCATGGACATCAGTTATCCTCGTGACAAGAAGCTGATTTTCCGTTAGTCCTATAGCCGTGTAGTGTTTGGACTCGCTTTGTAACCTTTACAAGGTGTTTGTGGAGTGCTTCAGTCTTCGATCGTGACCGGCCGGTCAATACCTGGACGTTTCAAAAGACTGTAGAAACCTCGCCGCTGCTCGCTGCCTTCTGGAGGATCGGGGCTTGGTCGGTGTTGCAGGTCAGTGCTGGCATGATTGTTTGATCGATAGAAGTGGTTTACTTCCCTACACCTAGTACGCTATAATAATTAATTGTTGAGAAATCACACCCGTGGTTGGGCTATTTACACGCCTGACCAGCTTCTAAGACGGAGACCCAGCACCTGGAGCACCTGGATATTTTTACAGTGTCTACAAGACCATGGGATTGTTGTAAATACATGAAAATGTGTGTTCGGTGAGTCTTAAGTTGAATTTCTAGGTTACTTCGTGTCAACCGCAGGCACTAGGCCCCAAACGCAGAAAGTAGAAGCTATCGAGAAATTTCCTCAGTCAAAGACTAAAAAGAAACTTTGTCGTTTCCTCGGAATGGCCAACGTTTACAGGCGTTTCTTATCTAAAGCGTCGAAAATACAAGCTCCACAAACTTTTATCTGGACAAATATCAAGTTTAATACTCTTATTACATGGTCTGTCCAACTACAGGAAGTATTTGTAATAAGAGTTTGTCAGAAGCCGCTTTCTTAGCGCATCCAAATCCATTACCAGATTTAATTCTATGCACTGACGCCTCTGACAATGCTATCGGCGCAGTACTGCAACAGGCATCGGATTCTGGACTGCAACCCCTCGGATTCTTCTCTAAGAAACTAAATACAGCTCAAAAGAAATATAGCCTTTTCGATAGGAAGTTGCTGGCTATATATGAAGCCGTTAAATACTTTAGGCATATGGTACAAGGGAAGAATTTCACTATACTTACTATTGTCTCAGCCTATCAAAAAGCTTTAGAAAACAGCTCTCCTCGTCAAAGTCGCTACTTCGATTTCGTGTCACAATACACTACAGATATAAGACACATTGCAATTAAAGATAATGTGGTAGCAGACGCACTTTCTCGCATGGATGCTATTACGAGTGCGATAGACTTAGATGCTCTAGCAGCTTCAACAATTCTTACAAGGCGGTTCCTCACTGGATTTACAGAAATAAGACATTTCTAGTTCCGGTAAGATGTGGTATTGTGACGTTTCCACACCATCACCTCGACTGTACCTAACGCCACCTTTCTGACGACCAGCATTTGACTGCATTCACGGATTGAGCTATAATGTGCCACGCCAACGAGGACTGGTATGAAGTTCTTGGAATAATTCTTCTCGGGATACGTTCGGCCTGGAAGGGAGACATTGGTGCATCATCGACAGAGCTGGTTTATGGCAAAACGGTGCGCTTACCCGGAGCGCTTTTCAATAACGCGTTTACAGAAGTTGTAGACTACGCAGACTTTCTTTCTCAACTCCGAACTCACATACTTAAACTTAAGCTAACACCTCTAATCCATTATGGCACTGCTCCAGTTTTCATTACCAAGAATTTTTTATCTTCTTTGCATGTTTTCCTGCGACAGGACGCAGTACAAAAGTCACCGTGCAGACACAAAAGTACTTTAAAATCGATGTCAGAGGAAAACCTACCACCGGGTCAATTGACAGATTAAAACCGGAATATCTGCTCAACGACTCTGAACTACAGGAAATTGTCAAGTCACCTAATTTATGTCGTAAAACGAGATCTGGACGTCAGCTGCGTTTTCCCGATTTTTGGGGGGTCTGATGTGGCTGATTCTTTTAATACGTGTATATACTATAATATACATAGGTACGAACCAGTCCTATAAATCCAAAAAGTTATAAAAATTAAAGTATTTATTATTGTTACTGGCAAAACGCCTTTATATACTGATAACAAAAAAATAACTTTTTTAATTACAACTATGAAAACAATTTTGTTCAAAATACGAAAACAGACAGTATTCGATAGTACTGCATGAACACTTATCTTGATAACTTTGTGGATTGAATAATTTCTGCATATTATCACAAACGAATGTAAAGGTTAAAAGAATTTGGACTTACAACCTTTTCCTAATTCCTTTAGCAGACTCTTCAAACAATTATTCAACCTATGTTGGGTGGATACCAAACGCATGACAACCACATGAAATTGGATTGAAAGCAGTTGCAGATGGACTATATTGAAGTATGTCGCGACCGATGAGACTGCTGCAAACGGCACTGAAATGATACATTAACTTTACTTCGATGTTGAGAAATTCCTGGAAAGAATTTTTTAATGAAGTCTAAAAATTATTCAAAGGCATGAAAAGAGTTCATTATGACGAACATCCAGTAGGTCAGAAATTCAGTTTATTTGTATAAGAGAGAAAATTTCTAACGATTCATTACTAATGTAGTAAGCCTATCTAAAGACTGTCTTTTGCAACAAGAGATAAAATGGAGTCTAGTTCTTGGTAACAAGTTTAAATATTAATTTTTTAATTCTTGTATATTACTACGGTAAGGTCAATTCTGATTTAAATCTGCTCCAATTACTTTAGCCAAGATTTTATTAATTGCAAAATCGTATAACCAGCGACGGTGGGGTTTAAGGTGACTTGCACACGAACTTTTTATTTTGTCTTTAATCATTCAGATGTCAATAAGAAACAAGTCATAATTTTTAGGGTTCCATACCCAAAGGGTAAAAACCGGACCCTATTACTAAGACTCCACTGTCCATCTATCTGTCTGTGATCAGGCTGTATCTCATGAACCGTGATAGCTAGACAGTTGAAATTTTCACAGATGATGCATTTCTGTTGCCGCTATAAGAACAAATACTAAAAACAGAATAAAATAATATAGTGTCTAATGTTGTATAGATAATGGTACGAAACCCTTCGTTCGCGAGTCCGACTCGCACTTGGCTGGTTTTTATAATTTTTTATTTTCCTATTTCCCTCTAAAAACGGCTTTTAAAAAGCTTTAGATTGTACGTATTCGAGAACATTTACGAATCATTCTTCTTTATCCACCATGACCGGGTACTATCTTAGGGTTTATCTATGTTTACTTATTTTCTATTATTGTAAAGGGTAAAAATACAGGAACCAGAAACCCTACAAGGGCTACATGTTCATTCACGATTCTTCTTCTTAACGTGTTTATAAGTTATTATTATTAGAAGCGTAATTTTGTATTTCGGTTTTTTTAAGGTAATGGTATAAAGTATCCAAAAAGGCTCACTTACCTGTATCATTTTGAGCTATTACATCATACATATAGAGTCCAAACTCCGTGAATGATCCAAAGTATCCAAGAACGAGTGAGAAAATCAGTGTTAACCATGTTTTAATTTCACGACCAGGTGAGGGTGGATACATCTCATCGAATTCTTTATTTATCTGAAAATGATAATAACATACGTTAAGTAGTACTAACTTTTAAACTTTCGCGTTCCATGATATAATTATGTAAAATTGTTAAAATGTTAAAAATTCGAACGGAATTAGCTCTATCAAGGTGGCAGTGCCAAATCAGCAAAATTTAATAAAAATTGCAACAAAATTTGTAGCTAATTAGTTACTAAAATTGCGATTTTGTTGCTTGAGCCGTTAAAAAAAAATCGAATCGAATTAGCAACAAATTTTCTCTTATTAGTTTGACTGATATTCACTGATTTATCGTTTTTTCCTACCAGCTTCATATGAAACTAGCAGTGATTGCGATTTATTTTAAACGGCGCACGCAACAAAATATTTTTATTTTGTTTCTGGCTCTTTTGATGTGTCTCTTCGTTATAGCATGCAGCAACAAATAATAATTACCAGTTGATATTCGGGAAACGAAATTCAAGACAGCATGTATTTTTTTTTAATTTTCTTCAACTTACCCACCTTTGTTTCTTTTTTTTAATTTGCGTTACTACTTGCAGCAACAAATTTTCTCTTGTTAGTTTGACTGATATTTACAGATTTACCATTTTTTCCGCTAGCTTCATATGAAACTAGCAGTAATTGCGATTATTTTTATACGGCGCAAGCACTAAAATATTTTTATTTTGTTGCTGGCTCTTTGGACGTGTCTCTTCATTGTAGCATGCAGCAACAAATAATAATTACCAGTTGATATTCGGGAAACGAAATTCAAGACAGCATGTATTTTTTTTTTAATTTTCTTCAACTTACCCACCTTTGTTTCTTTTTTTTTCATTTGCGTTACTACTTGCAGCAACAAATTTTCTCTTGTTAGTTTGACTGATATTTACAGATTTACCGTTTTTCCCTGCTAGCTTCATATGAAACTAGCAGTAATTGCGATTATTTTTATACGGCGCAAGCACTAAAATATTTTTATTTTGTTGCTGGCTCTTTGGACGTGTCTCTTCATTGTAGCATGCAGCAACAAATATTACTGTTTTGCCTTCCAACAAAACAGGTATTATGTGTTGAATAAAACACACAGCGTTGATGTGAAGAAAGCTGCTGTGAACATGCCTTATAACTGTTGTCTATGGTTAAAACTTACCAGTTTGTCTGTGATTTCTATACTTATCTCTTTCTCTCACCAGCGTGCGTCCTCTTCTTTCAAGGTAGGAGGGCGCTTGTCACAACTGTCAATTCATAGAGTCTTCAAATCGCCAGCAAGAGCATTGCTGCAACGCTGTGTGTTTTATTCAACACATAATACCTGTTTTGTTGGAATGCAAAACAGTAATATTATGTGATTTTCTAAAACACACAGCGTTGATGTGAAGACCTGTTTGGTATCTGCTGGTGGTAGCACAAACGCTATGATGAGTATAAATCATAATACTATTTAAAAAGTTAATCAATTTTATATTGCAATAACAATTATAAACTTAATTAGCTCAATCTTTTTTACTAAGCTTTAACTTATTCTTATCTATATATGTTCTTTTTTTTTTTTTTAAATCAATAAATTCAATATAAAATTATTACTCTAATGAGATCCAGTGGAAAATAATAAGGAACTTTAATTCTTACAAAAAAGAAAAAAAAAAGAAATAAAAACTTCATTAAATATTAGAAAAATTGGCACGTAATAAATCAACATTGTTGGTTTCTTCTGTTCTAAGCACTGGCAGACAGTAGAACTTCTTAAAAGTTTCCATTCTTTTCCAGTTACCTCTGTCCAGTATTTCCTGAACAGGTCTATTTTCTAGCCAACTCTTTGAGGCTACAGCTGACCTGATGCTACCTGGTGGAGCATCAATCCTTACCTCCTTAAAAATTGTACGGATCCAACCTGCAATCATAGCCTTAGAAGCTGGTTTCAATTGCCCCGACAATGATAGGAAAAGACTTGTGACATTAGTATTCATCTCTCTTCGACTCTTGGACTTCTCTATGAGGTCCTCAATGTGTCTCACAGGGCAAACTTGAAATATTGGATGTTTCCGCAACAACCAACCTGACTGTCTGTGGGTACTAGAATCTGTCTTAGACCCAAATTTAGGCCACAGACTAATCTCATTGTCATGGTGGATTATATTTTGTGGGCTGATATCTAGTAATGTTAGGTCATGTATTCTACGGCCTGAGGCTAATAGGAGTATCAATGCGGTCCTTCTAGCAGTCTCAAATAATGAACCTGTATTGGTTGAGGTCTTTAACCAATCAAATAAAATTTTTGTATCCCAAATTGGTAACTTTTGGGTGCTAGGCGTAGCAAGGGAAATGGCTTTTAAAACCTGATGTACAAAGAAATTTTTCGAAATGTCTACGCCTGAAGGGGCACAATATGTGGAAACAGCTGACTTATGTAAAAGAATAGTTCTATAAGCTAATCTATTTTCTAAAAATAATTTAGCTAAAAATCTAGCAACTTCGGTACCTTCTGGTGACTTAGGATTAACTTGGTAATTGTTGCACCATGACAACCACCTTTTTAATGGGGCATTATATGTTACTAAAGTAGAAGTCCGCCAACTACTTTTTAATAAATCTTGTTCAGCCTTGGACCAATGGACTACCTGGTCAGCCCACCCCCAATTTTCCAGGCTAGAAGAGACAACTTGTCTACCTGTGGAGGGTGACTGCCTGTGGTCAGATCCACTAATACCTTCCGCAGGTTCTCTATTGGCAGCGGCTCTACCTTGGCTCGTGCTTGCACGTCCGGTAGCCAGAAGCACTTGGTCCACTGTGGAACTACTAGGATGTACATTCCTTTGGCATTGTTTAGATGAGCTAAGACCCGTGGTATTAAGCTGGGTGGGGGAAATGCCCAGCCCAGTCGAAAGTCCCATAGTCGACTGAAGGCGTCGCAAAAGATAGCAGAACCATCTCTTGAATCTAAAGTTACGTAGTTTGCTACGACAGCTGACTCTTTTGACGCGAACAGGTCGACGTCGGGGACACCCCACTTTTTGAATATCGCCTCCGTGGCTTGGGGCAGAAGATGCCACTCTGGTACTTTGCGACCCCTCGACAGGCGGTCCGCAATTACGTTTAGTCTCCCCGGGAGATAGGTGGCTGAGAGAGTTATGTTTAACTGTTCCGTCAGTTCTAGAAGCTTTGTTGTCAGTTTTAATAGTGCTATGGAGCGAGTCCCCCCCTCGTTCCTGAGGTATGCAACAAGAGTTCTGTTGTCGGACTGTATCAAAATGTGTGCATTTATTAGAGTCATCCGCTGACTGTTTATGGCAGCAAATACAGCATACATTTCCTTTAAGTTTGAGTGCCAAGGTCTCTGAAATGGGGCCCATTTCCCTGATATAAAATTGTTGTTTAATTGGGCTCCCCAGCCTGCATCCGCTGCATCTGTGGTTAAAAAATGAGTCACTCCTTGTTTTTTTATTGGCAGTGAGCTGTGCTCCACAGTCTCTATCCACCATTTCAGATCTTGTTGCACGGGTAATGGAAGACTTTTTCTTTCTCTTGGCCTTCCCTGTTTGAATTGTTTCAGCAAGAGCTGCAATCTGCGGCAATGCAGTCGGCCCTTGGCTACAGTGTAGTTTGCAAAGTTGAGCAAACCTAACAAACTCTGTACTTCTTTTAGAGAGCTGTTTCCACGAATCAAAATCTTGGAAATTATTAATTTTATTTTTAATATCTTGTTTGGAGGGAGTTTCATTCTGTTTTGTTGGGTATTCCATACCAGGCCTAGATAATCTAGCTGCTGAGATGGTTCCAGAACCGACTTCTCGTAATTGAGATGCCACCCCAAACTTTCTAGTGTTCTCAGTGTTTCCGCAACCTGAGAAACTAGTATCTGTCGGTCCTGATTGACCAGCAGATAATCGTCCAAATAGACAAGTATTCGGAAACCCTGTGCCCGCAGGGTCTCTGCAATCCAATTTGATACTGTGGCAAACATCTTTGGGGCCGATGACAGGCCAAATGGTAGAGCTGTTAACTGAAGTAGTTCGTTGTTGTAAACTACTCTGAGAAACCGTCGGTGTGTCTCTGCAATTGGTAAGTGAAAATATGCCTGATGGATATCTATTTTCACTAACCAATCGTTGGTTTGCAGAAATTCTGCTACGTCTGCCTGTGAAATCAGTTGAAAATGTTTGACTGCCACAAAAGAATTGAGACCTCTGAGATCGAATATGGGGCGTAGGCCTCCATCTGATTTTTTTACTAGAAACATACGACAAAGGAAACCCGGATTTATGATTGACGGAGTTTCCAGAATCTTTTGCTTCTTTAATTGACAAATTATGTCTGTCATCTGGCCTGAGGTCCTGGTGGTGAATTTTCTTAAGACATAGCTGTGTGGATACTGCAGGGGTGGTTTCTTTAAGAAAGGGATGCGGGCACCAGTTATTAGATTTAAAATGTATTTGTTCGCCCCCCTTTGTCTCCACAGCTGGGCATAATCTTTTAGACAACCCCCCCTGAACACACTGGCTTGGCAGTCAACTCTGTTTTTTATTGGTTTGATTGGTGTTTGAATAGCCTTTACGAAAGGGCTGATTACTTTTATACTTAAAGTTTTGTTTATTCTGTGACTTATAATCCTTATTTTGAAACTTATAATTTTTGATTTGTGTTTTATATTCTCTATTTTGAGTTTTGTGAGGTTTCCTGTCATGAGGTTGTGATGTATTAAATGCTTTTTTCTCTCTAACATAAGAAGGAGTATTGAGCCACATTTGTGAGCCTCCTAGAGAAGCTATAACAGGTTGCAAGGCTTCTCGGCTAAACAGATATTCTTGACTTGGGGGAATGTTCTGGAGTGTTAAACGTAAGTTAGGGTTTTCAATCTCTTTTAGAATGCGATCTCGACGCACCTCAATGCACTCTGCCCTCTTACCACATATTATCTGCATTGCAGTTTCTGATTTTTTATAAGAGGGTGAACCTGGACCAAAGGTGCTTGTAATTTTTTCAAATAAAATATTAGGATCTACACTATTTGAATTGGATGAAGCCCAATCAAGTACATCTTGTAACCCTGCCTTGAGTAGGTATCTTTGTTCTAATATATTATTAGATAAACCTGCTAATAACTGTTCTGTCGATGCCAAATAGTCTTTGGTCTTGTTGAAATGGCATAATTCCTCGTTTAATTTAAGACCTATAAAACCTGGGCTCGCAATGCAAGACTGGAGAGCTTTTTTATATCTAATGCTCTTCCAGGCAGGCGAATCAAATTTCTGGAGGTGAGCTAGCTCCTGTAAGCGCTCTTTATTAGCTGGCGGAACAAGAGACTTCTCATCAAACTCTGTGCCTAATTCGCCTAACGAGAGCTTGTAGGATTGGGAGGTAGATGCTGGATTATTAAGAAATTGCGAAGTAGATGGGAGAGTGTCATTCTGGTGTTCAAAACCTGATATGTTATTATGTGTTACTACGGGTAATTGTGTTAAGTACTGAGATATATATCCAACCTGCTGGATTAAAGTGTCTACGCGTGGGTCTGAAATTTGTTGAATTTGTTGGTACTTACGTAGTCTGCGTCTCTTGTTAGGTGGGGGAGACGCTATGCCCTCTTCATCCTCCGAGGACGAAGAAGATGACGAATCATTAGGCGAGGCGTTCGAAGATTGATCTTCCTCCGAAGCATCAACTCTCGAACAATCTTCACCCCCTTCACAAACTTTTTCTTGGGGATTCATCTTATTTCAACACAATATAAGACACTGTGTGTTAAATCAACTAAATTTAAAGAATTTAAATCACTCTGAAAATTTTGCAAAGTTTACGCGGCAAAATTCACAAACGCTATGAATTGACAGTTGTGACAAGCGCCCTCCTACCTTGAAAGAAGAGGACGCACGCTGGTGAGAGAAAGAGATAAGTATAGAAATCACAGACAAACTGGTAAGTTTTAACCATAGACAACAGTTATAAGGCATGTTCACAGCAGCTTTCTTCACATCAACGCTGTGTGTTTTAGAAAATCACATAATAATAATTACCAGTTGATATTCGGGAAACGAAATTCAAGACAGCATGTATTTTTTTTTTAATTTTCTTCAACTTACCCACCTTTGTTTCTTTTTTTTTCATTTGCGTTACTACTTGCAGCAACAAATTTTCTCTTGTTAGTTTGACTGATATTTACAGATTTACCGTTTTTCCCTGCTAGCTTCATATGAAACTGGCAGTAATTGCGATTATTTTTATACGGCGCAAGCACTAAAATATTTTTATTTTGTTGCTGGCTCTTTGGACGTGTCTCTTCATTGTAGCATGCAGCAACAAATAATAATTACCAGTTGATATTCAGGAAGCGAAATTCAAGACAGCATGTATTTTTTTTCCATTTTCTTCAACATACCTTTGTTTGTTTTTTTTTATTTTCGTTACTACATAATTGCAACAACAAATTAGCAACAAATTTTCTCTTATTGGTTTGACTGATATTCACTGATTTACCGCTTTTTCCTGCTAGCTTCATTTGAAACTAGCAGTGTTTGCTATTTTTTTAAACGGTTCAAGCAACAAAATCGCCAATTTAGTAACTAATTAGCAACAAATTAGCTACAAGTATTGTTACAATTTTTATTGAATTTTGCTGATTTGGCTCTGCCACCTTGATAGAGCTACGGGAATTTACGAAGAAAAATTCAATACAGAGGTATGGAATACCTATTTCGTGATCGCGTTAATTCCCATGTAAATACATAATTATACGTTCAGTAAGTTCGAATTTTTAACAAAATTAACACAACAGTATCTGTTTTCATGTATGTGTGTTATTAGAGGGCTCCGACTTTCTGACAACAGACGAGTCGAGTTCGAATATACGACCATGGTCAGCACGAGCTATTGCTGGAACTCCCCAATCAATCCGTTTAAACAATACCCCATTGAAAAAACCTCTTCCTCCCTACCTTTTTCTTTCAATATACTCCCAATTTTCCCATCTATAATTATTCCCATTAATCCCCAAAGTGTCCAATGAATGGCGATTGGCTCAACTCTATTACGTGTGTGGGACGTCGTCAGTCCCGAATAACTTTTAGTACCGAACACTTGTTAACCTCCACCCTGACAAATATGTACTAGTACATTACACCTTTAACATCTAGTAAGCACCTATGTATGTTTAAGTTGGGTCAAAGTATTTTATACAAAAAAACATAAACAGCTACAAAATTTAAATAAGTTACTTGTTCTATGAGGAGAATGCAATGGATCGTATGGCGCAACCTTTTGTAACCAGTGAGCGCTATTGTTAACGCACAAAAGGACTCCACACTCCAAAGAACTACAGTCACTATGCGCATGAACCCTGTAGTGGACGCAGCTTCGTATCCATCTACTAATTCTTCGCTTTTATCAAAAGTTGAGAAAATAGTGAAAACATCTGAAAAATATAAATACTGATGTAATGTGTATTGGCTTACTGCGGCAATATAGCACAGACACACAGATCTATTTTTACTGTGCGTATGCATAAAAAACATACACGTTTAAAGTAGGGGTTACATTACATATAGATCTTTAATATTATATTGTCATAGCTGGTCCAGAATGCTGCTGAGTCGTGGAGTGAGATAACATATAAGCCTTCCCACATTGCGCATTGGCGTATTACGACTACGATTTTCAATACAAGATTATGGATTAAAATGAAACAATTCTCTTTAGTGACAAGTGTCGACTGACATCACTTATGATTTATTAAAAAGACAAGATGGCAGACCATTGACACTACACATTTTAATCACTAGATGGCAGTATGTGTACATAACTATTTTGATACCTTTTTAACACTCCTACTTATCAAAATAAACAAATATTCTAATATCATTACAATATGTGTAGCATAACATTTTCATATAAAAGTAGCTATACATTTTTAGTACTTCTAATACCAAGAGCTTCTAAGAAATAATAATGTTTTACATTTTGCAAGCTTTGGTTAATAAATCTGCTGGCATCTCTGCTGTCTCTAAATACTGCAATTTAATAATTTTATCTCTAATACAATCTCGAAAAAATGATATCGTACATCAATATGCTTGGTACGGTTGTGAAATAAATTATTTACAGACAACTTCAGAGCAACCTGATTATAATTAAAGACATTGGTGCCAATTCTGTTGTTACAAAACTCACTAAACTAGACTAAAAATCACTAAAATGTTGTTTAGTCCTGTCAAATGACGTTTCGTATTCTGAAAACCTAGGACTAGACTAATTTTAGTTTGACAGCACTAAAATTGGTTAAGTTACTCAACTTGATCCAAATTTACTGATTTGCTATTCTGTTGTACGTTTTAAAAGTCTAAAATTGACAAAAATTAGAAACGTCACACTAAAATTAGGCGTCATATAAATACATGCCGTCTAAATTTTAGTGATATAAAAATCTTTGAATTTTTGGATATAAAGTAAATTAATAATAAATTTTATTTACATGATGAATACCGAATATGTGATTTTAGCATTGGTTATCTATGGCTTTGTTAGCTTTGACGGAAAGGTATGTATTTTTTAAATTCATTAAATTTATTAAGAGTGCTTACTGTTTACGTTCTAAATAATCATCAAACCATGACCGTTTAATCTGATTTAAAATATATTATTTTTAGATTTCTAAGCTATCAAGAGAGAATACGCTTGGAAAACATACGAGACAATTCGAATCCGTTTTTAATGGCACATGAAAACTAACAGAAACTTTTAGGCTCTACATATAGAGCTTTCTCTGGGTAAACTTCTGTTGTTTGTTTTCTGAGTAGATTTATGGCGTTACCTTCAACCTTGCCTTCAATAATTGTTATGCTAGAGTCAGAAATAATTTGGAAATGTGTAATGGACGGCTCAAAAATAAATTTAATTGTCTACATTGCCATCGCTGCCTTCATTACCAGCCACAGCAAACTGTTATAATCATTTTAGGATGTCACACCCTCTTTACCATGTTTTTGATAACTTCAATGGAAAAATAAAACTCTAATTTAGATTATTTTTTCAAAACAAAATTATAATTATTGTATTTCTACATTTCCAGATGATAATGAAAGTGATGTGGATGAAGAGAATCATGATTCTAATATTTTTCAAAGAGGACCAAGGTTTCTTGATACAGGCATGGCATATTCAGGAAGAACTGATACAAACACATTTAAATTAAACTGCTAGTAAATGTTATTTTAATTAAAGCTTTGTTTTTATTACTAATATAATCAACAATTAACATTAACAAATAATAATTAAAAATTTTAACATGATATAATAAACTCAACAAGAAATCCTGGAATAGAGGCAGTCCCTATGATATCTAATATCTTTCACTCTATCTGTAAGCTCAGATCCAGTTAGTCCTTCCTCTGTTGCCCTTATTGAATCACAGATGTTGTCCCCCCTTTGTCTTCACTTTGGCCACCCATACACTCCAAATCTAGACAAAAATAAATCACGAAGTATTAGTATAAGCATATTATGATATGAGGAAGTACTAGAGTTATGTCATTCAATTGCACAAATGTACAAGACCAATCTGGGAACTACCAATTTCATAATATTGTCTTTAAGTAGCAGTATGATACATTTAGAAAAAAATTCAAGAATCTTTTTTCTATGGAATTATGCAAGCTTACATTGGTGGTAACTGTTAATTATCAGGTAGCCTGTGTACTTGTTTGTTATATTAATCTTATAAATACACTAGCTGTCCCGCGCAATTTCGTCTGCATTTGTAAATTTTCCTATCGAATCCACGTGAAGACAAACAAAAAATTTCATTAAAATCGGTCATTATTCCTGTAACCCCATCGCAGCGCCAACTACCGGGTCCAATTTACCTACCGGGTAAATCTAAACCATTCTCGAATCCACCTGAAGACACACAAAAAATTTCATTAAAATCGGTCCAGCCGTTTAGGAGGAGTTCAGGACATACACACGTACAGAAGAAATATATATATAAAGAAAAGAGACCTTTCACATACTTCAACCATATCATGTATTTTGTGTAAATTCTGATTTTTAATATTTACTTATTACTTCGTGAACGTGAAGGTATATCTTTAAACGATCTTCACGACATTTACAAGAAAGTATGAACAAATGATTTTGCTCAAATTATTGAAAATTACTTATGGTTTTAACAAACAACACTTACATGATGCCATTGCTGTACAGTGGTTACAGCAGTCACTACATTAGACAGCTTAGTTTGTCTTCGTAGAGATAGTTTCATAAACATGCTTGAAATTCCTTTACGTTTTGATTTGTCTGATTACCTGAAAAAATGAAATCGACATGGTGAAAAATGTGATTAAAGCGAGTACAAAACAATATTGTAACTAATAAAACTAAATTGTCTTAATGTTAAATACAGTAAAAGCAAGAATAAAACAACTTTACAAATAATATTACTTGGTAAATAAACCAATGAATAATTTCTTACCTCTCGCCATTTCTAGTTTATTGTTGATGCGTTTCACAAGTTACTATTTTTTCTATTATTATTCTTTATCGTGATTGATTTATTATTTATAACGAGACTTATTTTGAAAAATAAACAACTAAATAGAATATATTTATTTTGGAAATGTCAGATTGACTTGCACATATTCATTAAGCTGTTAATTACACAGATAACAAAAAAGAATTTACGTTGGGTTGCCAGCCATGTGAACTCAGTAAAATAGTATTTACTAAGCTATGAGCGGGAAATATGATACTTTGTTTGGTACATAATTTATAATGTTCGTAAACAAACATTTACAGGCATTCAAATACCTAAAAATGGTGTTTCAGAAGATTTTATTTTATCACTCTTTGTCATTCATTCTTTACTTTTGAGTAGCAGCAACACTCTTGTACTTACCTTTTAGTAATGTCAGAATCAAATTTATTGCTGTCATAGTAAGAACTAAATTTAGTTCAACGAAACAACAGAATAGCATGTTCGATATCTCTTGACTAAAAGAAGAGATTTATAGTGAAGTTTTAGTTTAGTGTAGGGAACAACAGAATTGCCACCATTGACTGTATACAATTCTCCTGTTATTTCACAAATTAAGGATCTCAAATACATTGCTTCTTTACATGCTGCTGTGATACTCATATACTCGGCCTCAGTGCTTGACAGAGCAACTGTATTTTGTTTCTTAGATGCCCATGAGATAGCACTACCAGACAAAGTAAAACATAAGCCCGTATATGACTTTCTGTCAACACTATTATTTGCCCAGTCAGCATCAGCAAACCCTTCTAATTTCGTATTACTACCTTTAGTGTAAATTAAACCGAAATGTTTTGTTTTTTTTAAATATCTTAAGACCCTCTTAGCGTACAACCAATGTTCAGATTCATTACAGTTATTAAACTGACTTAAATATACCACAGAAAACATTATATCTGGTCTGGTTAACACAGCCAGATACATTAAACACCCAACAAGTCGTTGAAAAGGATATGTAACATTACATTTTTCTGTTTTATTTAAATTCAACTTAGTTTCCAATCGAGTATCAGCGGTTTTACATTCTAACATATAAATTTTTTTTAGTAATTTATTTACATAATTTTCCTGACTCAATGTGTAACTCCATTAACTTTATCTACATTTACACTACCTACCTTTACCTAGAACCTGTTTCACTTCCCCTAAGTCTTTGAGCTTAAATTGTGAAGCCAAAACATTTTTTAAATTTTCTGTTTCAGAGGCATTATTGGAAAACACAAAGAAATCGTCAACATACAGGGTTACAATTGTTTTACAATTATTATTATTTTTTGTATACAGACAAGGCTCAATTTCAGATCTCTCATAACCCATAGCAATAAGACAATCATCAACTTTTCTATACCAGGCCCTTGAAGATTGTTTAAGGCCATATATTGCCTTTTTTAATCGTAAAATCTTACCATCATCTTTGAAATTAGGAAAATAATCTGGTTTTTGCATATATATAACCTCTTCAAGGTCCCCATTCAAAAAAGCAGTAGTTATATCTAAATGTGTAATTTCTATGTTAAATTGAACAGCCAATGCAAACAAGAGTCTAAGGGTAGTGTGTCGCACCACAGGTGAAAATGTTTCCATATAGTCTACACCCTCTTTTTGCATAAAACCCTTAGCCACAAGCCTTGCACGAAAGCGGACATTGTTCTCATTGTCATATTTCTTTTTGAGCACCCACTTACACTTCACTAGATTACTATTAACTGGAACGTCCACTAGCTTCCACGCACTATTATCTTCAAAACACTGTATTTCTTCACTAACAGCACCAATCCATTCTTTTCTTTCAGGTCCTTTCAGCGCATCTTCTAAAGATAAGTCATTGGCTCCGTTGAACATTTTTTCACTAACACACATATTTGAAAAACCATACCCTTCAACTGGTTTTCTTTCTCTTACAGGTCTAAGTTTAACAGGTTTAACTTGGCTACTTTCTGAGTCACTTTCACTTGGAACATAAGTTTCATCGGAAAAGGATATAGTGATATTTTCATCTTCCTCTATATCACTTTGCTCTTCTGAAATTGATATATTCTGCTTAGTTGCTTCCACTGGCACAGCAATATCATTGTTTCTTTCATCCTCTATGATTATGACATCTCTACTTGTTGTTATATTTTTATTTATAGGATTATATATTCTATATCCTTTAATGATTTCAGGATAACCAACTAATATGTGTTGTTCAGACTTCCTATCCCATTTTTGCTTTTTTTCTTTGGCAATATGAGCCATAACCTTGCTGCCAAAAACTTTCAGATGGCTTATATCTGGTTTGGTTCCTGTCCACATTTCATAAGGTGTTTTTCCATCCAAACCTGATGGTACAATTCGATTCTGTAGATATACTGCGGTATTTATTGCTTCAGCCCAAAATTCTTTGGCTAAATCTGCGTCAAACAAAACCTTGCCTTTTCTACTATTGTGCGATTACGACGTTCACACAATCCATTTTCTTCAGGACTATAGGGGCTAGTTTTCTGATGAGTAATGCCTTCCTTCTGCAAATACAAATCAAACTCTCTATTACAAAATTCGAGGCCATTGTCACTTCTGATATATTGAATCCTTTTATCTGTCTGAATTTCTGCCTTGGCTTTAAAATCTTTAAAACATTCATGTCATTCTTGAATAATCGTCTACAAACAGCAAAAAATATCTCGAACCACCAATGGATTGTACTTCCATCGGTCCGCAAATGTCTGTGTGTATCACTTTAAGTTTATCATTACTTCTTTTGCCAATACAATTAAAAGGTAACCTGCACTGCTTACCTTCACAGCACACTGAGCATGATGACTTTGCAATGTCAACTTTTTCTCCCAAGTTCATACCTTCTACTGCTGAAAACATTTTGTTTAAGTAGTTGCTATTCACGTGCCCCAATCTGCGGTGCCACATACTCCCTGAAACAGCTGAAGCCACCACTGCACTTTCAGGCACCCTCAACTTATAAACTCCATTGACAACATAAGCCACAGCAACTAACTCGCCATTCTTATTGTAGATACTGCAGTCACTCTCAGTAAATATAACCTTATTTCCATTTTTCAGTAATTGGCTAACCGACAATAAATTTGTTGTCAAGTCTGGAACACAAAGTACTCCGTTTATAGGCACTTCAAATTCATATTCATCTGTCTTCGTGACAATGTTTACATCGCCAGTACATAAAACTTGTAATTATTATTTGCAACGATTATTTCCTCCTCCTTCCTCGTAAATCTCGAATCGTCAAATAAACTCTTCAGTTTATGCCACAGGTCTTGAGACGTTGACACGTTTTTGATATGCACGTACAACTTTGAGTCGATAGTCATTATGAGTTTAGCTTTTGTTTTTTCGTCATCCTCGGCCGCCATTGTTTTCCCCGCAACTGGTTTGATACAGTGTAGCATTCCTTCTAGCACCAGAAAGTTCTCCGCGGCAAAAGTCCCTTCGCTGTAATTTTCTCTGCCCTTCACCTTAGGCACGTTGTCAAGGTAGTTCGTAGTCATAGTGATATTTTAAAACGACCACCTAATTCCGTCAAAATTACACTTTTTCTTACTTAATCTGATAGTATACTAGAAAAAATTAGACTTTTGGAATTAAAAAAACGTGGTACTGGGTCCATAACCTAAAATGAAACAATTCTCTTTAGTGACAAGTGTCGACTGACTTCACTTGTGATTTATTAAAAAGACAAGATGGCAGACCATTGACACTACACATTTTAATCACTAGATGGCAGTATGTGTACATAACTATTTTGATACCTTTTTAACATGGATCTTAACTGCTTTGCAAGATCCATAATCTTGTATATCTTGTTTGATACTTTAATAAAAGGTCATGAGGTCTTTGACACTGTTTATGTCTGAATTAAGAAAACAACAATAGCACTCAATATATTTCGATCATATTTGGTGTAAATATAGGGACGGGGAAAAAGTTTCTCAGTATTTTATATAAGTTAAGTAATACTAGCCACATCAGTCTAGGATGGGTGACCATTCTTACGGGTAGTTGGAGTCCTAAAAAGTCCGACAACCTGGTCTAACTAGAGAACTTCGATATTGTCTAGTACTTCGGTTGTGGAGGTTTGATGGCAGTCGCTTCACGTAAAATATCAAAGTTCGTCCGTATCGTAGTTAGACTGAAAACCGACCCCAACTTAGTTGGGAAAAGGCGCGGAGGATGAATCACTACATAGTATAAAACAAAGTCACTTCCTGCTGTCCGTCTGTCCCTACGTATGGTTGGATTTTTAAAACTACGCAACAGAATTTGATGCGGTTTTTTTTAATAGATAGAGTGATTCAAGAGGAAGGTTTATATGTAAAATACATGATGATACATGACTTTTATCATGATAACGCTTATCATGATAAAAGAATTAAACAACAGAAAAGGAGTGGCCTTTTCTGTTGATTAATTCTGGCTGTTTTTTCTTAATTTCTTGCTCGAGTCCACATTAGTTGGTGGATCTCTACTAGATCCGAATGGATGGTTTTGCAAGGCGGTAAAAGCTCAAATGAACGATGCCCTTCCAATCCCACCATACACACAGCATTATCTTATTGCGTGTTAATCCGGGTTTCGCTTTAGTCTATGGAGCTTTATCAATATTTTAACTACCCTTTGACCATGATCTTTTTCGCACGTTCTTGTCGTAGGTGCTCCACTTTTCATCGCCAGTGATCAATCTTTTCAAAAATGGTTCGGTTTCATTATTCATTAGGTTACTTTCAGTGAGCTCGTGTGGCACCCAAATATCGAGCTGTTTTGTATAGCCAGACCTTTTCAAATGGGTCAAAACTGTTTTGTGGTCAATCCTCAGTTTCTCGGCTATGTCGGTACTACTAATATGCCGATCGTGCTCTACTTTTTCAAAAATGGCATCGACTTTATCCGTATGAAGACGATCAGAACGCGCTGCATCTTTGACATCAAAATTCCCAGGCTGAAGACGCTTCATCCAACTTTGTGCTACTCTTACTGACACTGCATTAGGTCCATAAACGTCACAAATTTTTCGCGGCTTGAGTCACATTTTTCCCTTTTCGGTAATAAAATTTCAGAATGTATCGACTTTCTTCATTACATTCACTCATTTTGGCGGACAGAAAAACAATAGTATAAAAATCTTTTTAACAAAAAATTAAACCGACGAAATAACTAAAAAGCAATAAATAAATAAACCTCTTAAGTCTTGAGCTTATTTACATAAACTATCAAATTTTATATAAACTTATTTTGAGTCGGCGCCAACCAACAAACTGATTAATTATCTAAATTTTATATGTACCTACGTAGAAATGGACATGGCTATACGTAGGTAATTAATCATTTACATTTTCACAATCAGATCCTGACTTCCTTGGCATGGGACCACCCTTGAAGTATACCCTATCTAACAAAAAAGAATAATCAAAATCGGTTCATAAATAACGGAGAGAGGGCTGAACAAACCTAAAAATATATGTATATATATACGGTGGAATTGAGAACCTTCTTTTTTTTCGTCGGTTAAAAATGACGGGAAAGTGTTTTTTACTTTATATTTTCATTTTTTTTAATGTCCTATATTTATTGATATTAAAACCAGCCAGATACAAACAGTACAACCAAAGAGATTTTTCTTCAATTTTATACATACAAAATACGATGTATAATAAACATTGGTGGGTTCAATATGTTCCCTTTGATGTATTTTTGACGTCTATCAATATTTTCCTTCAGCCAAAGTTCTGGTCGCTTGGTATCCGTTAGTAGTTTTCTAGAATTGAAGTAAGATTTGCAGAGTTTTAAACCTTTTTCTCGAATCACGTATATTTCTCATTTAAGCTGGACGCATTTCTCAATTGTAATTTATGCAGTCAAATTCTTTGGAAATGTCTTCATGAATGGACGTGAAATCCTTTTTTTTTCATTAAATTTCGTCATTCAAAGGGATTTTTTTATTTCATAAAATTTATTAACTATGTCGAACCCTGCTAGATGCGAGAAAACTAGTTGAAACCAATCGTCACGGAGTACCGGGAGCGAAAGAGTGAGTTTGTGGCGTAGTATGTGTTTATATACTCGCGCGCGCGATGAATTTACAGGAATGATGTAAAATACAATGTTAAATTGAATGGTGTGGCCTGACCAATGTTATCTTACCTTATATACTACCATTGTATCGCTAGATCTTAAGTAAACGTAATTTGGATATAGATACACATATGTGTGTAGTCGTAATCTTTCATAGGGCCTATTGAAGTGCGAATACCGTAGGTGCAGCAAACTTGTGCCGCTACTATTTTAGCACTAAAATTTATACTTAAGCTTATTTCGATATGGAAAGGAAAGAGGCTCTTAAATAACGGTACACAGTTTTCACTTACGTAACGTAATCGCGACCAAGAGACAGTACGCGTAGTAGAACCATGACAAACGTATACGCCAACCACCGCGTACCCTCTCAAACCTGATCGGTGCTATGCCAGCGATACGCGAGACATGCAGAAGGAAACTTAGGCTTCCAGATACAGTGCATTCCGGTTGTGAAGGTATTTCTAGATCCATGTTGTGGTAACTGTATAAGAAGTATAATATTAGATGCGATCGACTATTTCACAAAAAAATATGCACCAAATCAAATTGCACGAAAGCAGTATCAAATATTCACTGTCGTTCTAAATTTTCTTCATGGAAGCTTTACCATCATAGAATAATTCACACGACATCTCCACGCAGCCGTCTTTATAGGCATCAATAGCAATTGCGAAGACTTAATGTATCCAGAAAAGCATTTGAAGATTCATGAATCTATTGTACTCGATAGAAGTCCTCGATACCTTGTATAAGACTGCATACAAATATGTGTTTAATTTAGCTCCTATACTACTTTGTTCTTTAAACCTGGATAGTTTAAGGTACATTGATTCTGAAGGCTGGTAAAAGATCAGTTGTGATACATTGCTAGTCGCTCTCCCTAAGAATCCATGTTAAATCGTTACGTTACTTAGCAAGTTCGGACTCAATTAAGCGATGTTTAACATAGTTTTAGATTATGTATCTACATCGCCCACCACCACCCACTTTCTTCGAGGTGGTATATTCACACTCTTCATAGCCATGAGCTGCATTTTTGAACGTTTATTCTTATGTAATTACGCTAAAAGCTTATCGACTAACTGTTCATTTATCTCATACTAGCGACCCGCCTTGGCTTTGGTATTAATAGTTACGTATTGTTTGTTTAAGCAGCTGATGGTTATAAAGCAAAGCAACTTTAAACTTACAAACTTTCTTCGAAATATGAATTTAGATTACTTTACCTTTTAACTTCCCTGTAAACATGTGACCATTGTCGAGCGTAGCGTGTTGTGTTATGTTGTTTTTAAAGTTTATCCATAATTATACATAGGTACTAATCATGAGTTGGGAAGCTTTGAATCAAGATACTTTATAACCACTTAATAACTAGACTGAAGATAGTATCTTTGTTATTGTCTATAATGAATGTCATCAACACAGGAAACAATCACGCCCACGTTTCTGGGTTAAATTACTGTAATAAAAACAACGTATAGGTGAGCTATCTGATAAAACAATACGCACTCGATAAAAATCTTTTTAACAAAAATTAAACCGACGAAAAGAACTAAAAAGCAAAAAAATAAACTTTTTAAGTCTCGAGTATTAAGCTTATTTAGATAAACTATCAAATTTTTATACACTTATTTTGAGTCGGCGCCAAAACAACAAACTGATTAATTATCTAAAATGTATGTCTACCTACGTAGAAACGAAGAAGGCTCTACGTAATTAATCATTTTATTATTTGGCTGCTTTTTGTTCTTTTCGTCGGTTTGTTTTTTAATAATAATACACGGCCCGTATGGTGAGGAGGTTCCTGTCTTTGGAGCCCTAACCACCGGTGTCTTGGTCCTTGTACCCGATGTCGGTGGTCTACTATTATTTATATTTTTAAATATCTATTTTGTTTTATACATATTTAAAAATGTAATTTATAAGTTTTAAGTTTAATAAAGAGAAATAATAATAATATCTTTATTTGCTTAAAATGTGGTAAAAGGATGACAAGTGAATCATGAGCATAAGACACATTTAGCCATATGTAGTGCCATGCAAATATTAGGTAATTAAAAAATAGAAAATACAATTACGAAGTAAATTAAAACTGACACACATGCAAAATTATATGAGGAAATTGAAAACACAATCGTTCGTATTAGTACATTATAATGCATTTCTGAAATGATAGGATCCAGAGGCGAATTTTTTTTTAAATTCATTAACTGAGTAAAAGCTCTCTTCTATCAACCATTTCTGTAAAGCTGAACAGAATTTATGGTACGGTAGAGTAACTATATTTTCAGGCAGCGCATTATAGATAAGCGGTGCCATATACACACAACTCACTCTAAACATCTCGAGTCGAGGTACCGGCATTTTTAGCTGTGTCTGAGTGACTTTACGCTTATTTATATTATTTTGTATTTCAAATAGTTCCTTGTTATATTTTACAAATTTGGCTACTTCGTAGATAAATATACAAGGAACCGTCAAAAGATTTTCGGATTTAAAAATCGGTTTACATGATTCAGACCATTTCATGTTAAATATGGCGCGAATACATTTTTTTTGTGCAACAAAGACCCGCAATATGTCAGGCGAGTACCCCCAGACTAATATACCATAGCGAATTATGGAGCAGACATAGGCATGGTATACCAAAAGTGAGGTTTGTCGAGAGGTAACATCGTTAACTTTTTTTAAAGCGAAAACGAATTTATTTATCCTTTTGCTGACAGTATCAATGTGTTCCTTCCATGTTAGGTGTTCATCCACGACAATACCAAGAAACTTTGTGCTATGTATTTTTTCGATTATTTCGTTTTCAAACTTAATATTCAAAGCTATATCTTTGGATTTGGTTGACTTAGAGTGTATAATTTTAGTTTTTGTGATGTTTATTTTTAATTTATTACTATGCAATCACTTTCCTACATCTTGTAAAGCCTTATTTATTTTACTTTCACACGTGTTCATACTATCACATTCAACAATAATTGTAGTGTCATCTGCAAACAAAACGCAATCATGATCATTAATAGCTGTAGGTAAATCATTAATATAAATGAGGAATAGCAAGGGGCCCAAGATACTCCCTTGCGGAACTGCATGGAAATTATACCTAGGCTCGGAGTCAAAGGTTTCTAAGCTATTTGTACTATCATTAAATTTAGTTATTCTAATTATTTGCTTTCTGCCACTTAAATAGGATTCAAGCCATTTCCGAGCTATACCCCGAATACCACATTTGTGTAATTTTTCCAAAAGAATATTTATTTATTTATTTATCTCTTTATTGTACACCTTTTAAATGAGATACAATACAAAAACAATGTAAACATTTAGGTATATCAATTGGCGGTCTTATCGCTCAAGGCGATCTCTTCCAGACAACCTTTGTACGGATATTAACAAACATATTTCAGGGTAGTCTGTGGTGTACTGAGAATTGTTAATGTTGATTATAATATATACTTAGAATACTATACTTATTTTACCATAAACATACTACGTACATACATACATAAATATATAAATATATAAATATATATATATATATACTTATATACAGGTATATAAAATAAGAAACCGCTTTTAATGTCAAGTAATAGTCCTTGACCAGTTTTTTGAATGCCTGCAAGGTTTTGGCTTGTCGCATTGACACAGGTAAGTTATTCCATCCAGGGCGGGCGTTTACGCCCGAGCTAGAGCTGAAGGCGAAATCGTCGCGGAGGAAGAGATCGCGGATTTCCTGCTGAAAATCCGGGAGCCGGTGGAAGGGGGTTCTGTCCCCCAAACACCGGTAACCATGCAGGAGAGAGCGAACGCGGCGGTGGCCATAATTCACAAAGTGGCCACCAAGTCCACGAATCTTAAGGGTTCTTTTGTAAAGGCCCTTAAAGACTCTTCCTCCGCTGTATCTGGGGTCGTTAACACCCTAATTAGTGACGTGGCGCGCCTCGAAGCAGCTAACGATCGGTTGACGGGGCAGGTGGTGTGGAATTTACGTAGAGAGGCCAAAAGTCACATGGAGCGCCAATCTGGGAGCAGAGGCCTCCGTCTTTCAGGCTGAGCTCTTTGCATTAAATAGATGCGTGGAGATCAACCTTGAGGGAAGAGTAAAAAATCAGGACATCTACATCAACTCAAATAGCCAAGCGGCGCTATTGGCACTATACAATTTTGATACTAGCTAAAAGCTAATACAAAAATTGCAAGGAAAACGTGACCACACTGGGGCAATCAAACGAAATTACAGTAAGATGGGTACCAGGCCATTCAGGAATTGATGGCAACGAAAAAGCCGATGAACTCAGTCTCAGACAGTATGGCCCAGAACCATTCTGCGGTATCAGCAAACAGCGAGCATATTCAATCATAAACGCTTAATATACATAATTGGTTATTAAGAGATGGAAGACCACGACTGGTCTAAGACACTCGAAAGCCTTTATAAAGGGCTATGATAATAAAGTATCCAAAGAACTTTTAGAGCTCAAAAGATACAAAACCTGTGCAGTAACAAGAGTCCTAACCGGACACTGCAAACTGAACAAACATATGTTCACCCTAAAGTTGGGCGAGAACATAATATGCAGATTCTGTCAAGAGGCGGAAGAAACTGCAATCCATATTCTATGCTCTTTTGGCCCACTAATGCGGCACCGAAGTATTAACCTAGGTTTGCACATCATGCAACTGCAGGAAATACAAACAATCACCGCTGAAAGGATCTGGAGGTTTCTCGAAGCCATAAGTCTGAGCAGTGAACTGTAAAGTAAAAAGTGCGCTACAAAAGACCAGAAATGGTCGAAGTGGCACTAAGCACTTAAACAATAATAATAATGGAGCATATTAGATATTAGACTCCTGGTACGTATTTCACGCGCACGCTCATGAGAGTACAAAGGACAATGTACGCAAGCTACGTATTGCAAAAATAACTAACTTTATGTATTATCGTTTGTTACGGTGTCATTATTATACTTTAAAAAATTCAAGCCATGATAAAAATATTATTCTTGTCAAAAGTAGGATATTTCATGCCTTCTTTGCATTTTTAAAGTATAGTTTTAGCATAGTGCTACGTCATCGAGTGGCCTACGTGACTTACCGCACGACAACACAACAGCAACTCGGCGGCGACGCGGCGACGGGGACGATGCGCAGCTTCGGGACTTCACTCGAGCTTTACTCTCCAGCAAAAACGGTCGACATAATAAACTTTTCTCTTATGCTTGCTCGTGATCGTTACAATTGTAATTTTCTAACGGTAATAATAACCTAGTTTATACAGTCCACCAGTTTCATTTTAACTGACCCCGAAGGATACCAAAACATGGTCCATCGAGGCCTTTTCTGAAGAAGAATAATTCTAATTGTTTAACGGTTCCGAGACGAGAAAATCTTGTCGATCGTCAGTGGCGGTCTTCCACTGATAGAAGTCCAACAGGAGCAATTCGGTCAACAGCGCAGCCTGTCGACAGAGCTTTACAGCAACCGTCCACACACACGATTTACTAAGAAAAATCGGTGATCGTCTGACAACGGACTTTGGACCCGAGCACGAGTCATCTTGGAGGCGAAGAAGAAAAACCACAAGGACGTCTGCAGTCAACAAGTGGGAGGACATAACCATTGGTATCGTTCCAATTTATCCTTTGTCTTACCTTTCTTTGCCATATTTCAATTTAATTCAGCTTCTATTTGGTGTGCGCCTTAGTTATAAACTCGTATTAGTAGTCTGCTTCAATGTTAGCTTAAGGTAGTTATTTACTTTGCTAATTAGCTACAAATCATATTTAATTTCAAAGTGATCGTTCTCGCATTTATTCGCTTACAATACAACCGAACACCGGGCGCGTCGATAACAAACCAGTTCGTACATACACACAATATAAGTATAGCTATTTGCACCTGTTTGTTTGTGGCTTTGTGCACATCGCAACATAATCAGCGCGAGGCATCTTGCATTGTTATTTAAAGCTTGCTTTTAATTTGTTAGAAATTAGTGCTCAGTGCGTGCGTTTGATATAACTACCGACATATCGAGTGAATTAATTCGAAAACGTAGTTGTATGAAATCTAAGTTAACTATCTTTGGGAACTATTTAAATTTATCCAAAACCTGTAGTGACCCAAGTAGTGAACAGTTTATCGACTTAGGAGGCCGGTTTAAAAAATTTGTTGGCTTATATGTGGATTTCGATGCCTTACAGAGCGACATCGAGATGCTTTGCGATGACCCCGACGTGGAGTGTGAGGAACGTGAGCAATTTGAGAACCACTATTACAAACTGGTGGCGACGGCGAGGAGTCTGCTCAGCGCCCGTCCTACCCAGCAACGCGGGTCTCAAGAGGGATCCGTAACGGGATTCGAAGATGTTCAGGCAAGTGGCTTTAAATCGCATTGTGTCAGATTGCCCAAGATCAATTTACCCACCTTTCACGGACAATATCAATATTGGCTTGAATTTAGAGACACATTTATTTCACTGATACATTCTAGAACGGATATGGATGACATAAATAAATTGCATTATTTACGTGCGTCTTTAAAAGGCAGTGCATTGTTGGTCATAGACAGCCTAGATTTTAAAAGCTCAAATTATATATCGGCCTGGAATTTAATCTGCAGTAGGTACAATAATGAGAAATTACTCGTAAATAACCGCGTGCAAGCTTTGTTTAACGTGGAGCAAATTACGGAGGAATCGTGTTCATCAATTCGTCATATAATTGATGTGACAAATAAAAACCTCAGAGCTTTGGCGACATTAGATCAACCAACTCAATATTGGAATATTTGGAATACTCTCATAATTCATATGATGTCATCAAAACTCGACAAAATAACACGTAGGGAGTGGGAAGAACATCGCAACTTACTTAGTAATTCTCCTACTTTAAATACTTTTCTTAGCTTCCTTAGCAACAAACACTGACTTATTGGAAACCTTGCAGGAACATAATAAAGGTAACAATAAAATAACGAAGTCCTCTAGTGGTTCTAATATCACTATATATTCAATAGACAATCACAAATCGAAAAGTAATAACAAAAATAACCTAAATAATAAAAAATCAAAATGTCCAGTATGTAATCAAAATCATTCCATGTATTTTTGTAAGGAATTTAAGTTTCTCTTTCCATAGAAGACCGCATTCAAAAGGCTAAGGACACAAAAGTCTGCCTGAATTGTTTACATTCAGGTCACGTTGATACCGAGTGTCGTTATGGGTGTTGTAAATATTGCAAAAAGAAGCATAGCACCCTTTTGCATTTGCATGGACAAGAACCAACCCCCCAACCTCCTATGTCTGCTCAAAATTTTGCAGCTTCTGCTGATGTTGTGCAGTTTACTACGGCGTCGCATGTTTTACTGTCCACAGCGCTCGTGAAAGTGGCCGACGACAGGGGTAACCTGCTCCCGTTGTCAAGCAGCACGCGAGCACTGTGCTCGCGTGCTGCTTGACAACGGAAGTACAGCCAACTATGTCACAGAGTCACTGTGTGGTAAGCTGGGTTTGTCGCGACGGAATATTGGCACCACTATGACAGGTATCAATAATCAGACTTCTCAATGCACACAGTCTTGTAGTCTAACTATCATGTCCAATTATAACGACTATAGCGTTAACATAGATTGTCATATCTTACCTCATATCACAAAGGCCTTACCATCTACATTCACAAATATAGATAACTTTTCTATTCCGATGGGTGTGAGTCTCGCAGACCCTACGTTTAACATTCCATCAGTGATAGATATATTAGTCGGGGCAGAAATATTTTGGTCAGTCTTATGCAACAATTCAATAGAATTAGGCAAGCATCAGCCTAAGTCATATGAGACAAAGTTGGGCTGGCTAGTGTCAGGATATATAGGACGTAGCAAATGTCACATACAAGTATAATAATAATAATAATAACTGGCAACACTTATCTGTTAGCGTCACATTTTCTTACAAAAGATATTATATATTTTTAATTTGAAATAAATTATCAAAATCGGAAATAAATACATAAAATATATATTTTGGAGACATATTTACTAAAAAATATAAGAAAACCCACATAAACAATATGGAAAAGTATAAACCAAAAATTTTAGAAGATAATGACAGATGTCATAGAATACAATACCATGGAACACAATAGAAATGCTAACAAGAAATCAAGCCAGAAACAGAAATGCACAACGGATAACCCCAGACTCGTCGCACACCTCCGCCTCACAGCCGCCACTACACCCTTCGAGGACAGCGGCAAGCAATGAGACGTCGAGCTCAAGTTCCTGCGGCGAGTATTTTTCCCCGCCGACGTCGCCAACACCTGTGCGTCGGCAGGGGAGAACCCGGCTACCGACCTGCTTGGTACCCCGAGGACCACTGACTTCAAATAGGGCCCCCGCTGCCGGTGGTGATGTGCGCCGCATGAAATGGACTAATTCAATTAATGAAAACGTCATGCGGGCATATTATCGGGCTACAGAGTTGGGAACTAATCTTATTGCGTACCGTGTTCGTTTGGTGTCTGTTTCAGGAGCTTGAACCAGCCGTCAACGTGTCTGCACAACGACTATCGGATCAAGTACGGGCTATACAGCGCTGCCACCTGCTGAAAGATACCGTACTTGACAGGATACGCTCTGACATACGGAATAGCTTTATTGTCCCTTCTTCATCGCAAACTGTGAGTTTGGCGACTAACGAGATGCCACAGTTACTACCTCTTGATGAAGTTCTGGAGAGTGAGGCTATATTCGTGAGTACCCAATACAATGAGAGACTAAGGAGCGCTTTGGAGTGCACTACTACTCGACCCAAGTCTACTGTGCCAGCCTGGCAGTGTAGAATTGAGCGTCGTATTGCTGAGGCTAGGACACTCATCAGTAAGCTAATTAGCTTTCGATTGGGCAACACGCGGCCAAAGGTGATGCGCTTTGTGAAACAGGCATTTTTGGGGACTGACATCAGTTCTCAACAATATATGTCATGTGTCACAGAGCGCATAGACTTTCTAAAGCAAAAAGTTTATGCGTGGACAAATAGGATACGATGTTACAAAAAACGAATTGATAGGTATAATCAGAATCGTATGTTCCAAAGAAATGAGAGGTGGGTTTACCGAAAATGGGAACAAGCGGATCCATGTGTGAGTGATGGGCACTTACCGGATGAAGATGTTACAAATACATTTTGGCGTAACATCTGGTCGGTGCCTGTCACTCATACAGAAGGTGATTGGATGCGAGATGTTAACCGGTCATGTGAGAGTATACAAAAAATGGAACCTGTTGCAATAGCCACAGAGGACGTAAGTAGTGCAGTCCGTTCATTATCATCCGTCCGTCCGTTCATATTCATCAAATTGGAAATCAGCTGGACCAGACGGACTGCACAACTTTTGGCTTAAGTGGTTCCGTAGCTCACATGCTCGTTTGGCATCTCAATTCCAATCAGCTGTGGATTCAGGGTTATTACCCCATTTTATGACCATTGGCATAACCCACTTACTCTACAAATCCGGTAGTGCCATGGATCCCAAAAACTATAGACCTATTACATGCCTACCAACCGTATATAAGCTTCTAACTTCCATTCTGAGACTCAAAATTACTACACATTTAAATAAAAATTCGATCATTTCTATTTCTCAGAATGGATGTAGAAGCGGGACCCGTGGCACTAAAGAGCTCCTTATCGTGGATATGGCCATTAGCCAACAGGTACGTCGTAACCGTAAGAATCTGTCGACATGTTGGATAGACTACAAGAAGGCCTATGACTCGGTTCCACATACGTGGCTTTTGAGAGTGCTAGAGTTGTATAAAATTGATACAACTCTTTGCACTTTCTTGAAGTCATGTATGAGCCAATGGAGGACGGTACTTCGCTATCCAGGATATCGGCAGATTGCGGCAAGCGATGTACTAATAAAGATTGAGCGGGGCATATTTCAAGGTGATAGTCTGAGTCCCTTGTGGTTTTGCCTGGCTTTGAACCCTCTCAGTACTCTGTTAGAGGGCTCAGGGCTAGGCTATAGGTTGCAGAAAGATGATCTAGTTATATCTCACCTTCTATATATGGATGATTTGAAACTTCTAGCCCCCACTAATTTGCAATTGATAGCGTTACTGAAGGTAACTGAAAACTTTAGCAACTCTATCAGGATGGAATTTGGTGTGGACAAGTGTGCAGTCATGCATGTAAAGAAAGGTGTGATAATGGAATCTGAAGGAGTCGAACTTTCCGATTCAACAAAACTCAGATCTCTGTCTGCCACCGAAACCTACAAATATCTAGGTACATCACAATCATTGGGAATACCTGAATCTAATATGAAACAAGCGCTGGAGGAACGCTTTTTTGGCCGCCTGAAAAAAGTGCTAAAAAGTCTTTATCAGGGGTAACAAAATGCGTGCCTGCAACGGTTGGGTCATACCGGTTCTGATGTATTCCTTTGGTATACTTAGATGGACTCAGACGGAACTTGATACCCTTGACAGGAGAGTCCGTACACTGCTTACTGCATTTCGAATGCACCACCCACGTTCATCGGTAATGAGGTTGTATATCCCACGAAAGTTTGGAGGTCGAGGACTTTTAAACATTAAGACCTTACACAATCGTGAGATATACAACCTTAGAGAATATTTTCTTCATACTGATGTGGGAGTGCATTGTAATGTGGTTGCAGTGGACAACGGACTCACTCCGCTCGCTCTGGCTAAAGAGAACTGGCGCATACCTGTAGTTCTTAGTACTAATGACCGCAGGGAGGTATGGAAGGGCAAAGCACTTCATGGTCGTTTTTATCGGGCCCTAAATGGGCCTAATATAGACTTAAAAGCGTCCACATCTTGGCTACGGTTCGGTGATCTCTTCGGAGAAACCGAAGGTTTTGTCTTTGCAATTATGGACGAAGTTGTTATGACAAATAACTATCGGAAATATATCCTGAAAGATGGTACGGTTGACATCTGTCGGGCATGCCACCGTCCCGGTGAATCTATCAGGTATATTATTTCTGGTTGTTCTTGTCTTGCCAATGGTGAATATTTGCACAGACACAACCTAGTGGCCAGGATTGTACATCAACATCTAGCCCTTAAATACAACCTTGTGAATTCAGAGGTGCCATATTACAGGTATGTGCCCGACCCAGTTCTCGAAAATGGTCGAGCCACATTGTATTGGGATCGATCTATCATCACTGACAGAACTATAGTTGCAAATAAACCTGATATAGTGGTGATAGACCGATTAGAGCGCCGTGCAATGATCATCGATATCGCTGTTCCTCATGACGAGAATCTCGTGAAAGTCGAAAAAGATAAACAAATCAAATATTTGGATTTGTCTCACGAGATTGTCGATATGTGGCATGTCGAATCGGCGATCATTGTACCGATTGTCATCCAATCAAATCAATAGCCAAGAGCCTCGATCAACATCTTAAGAGGCTCGCGTTAGACGGTTGGATTAAGGGACTGATGCAGAAGGCAGTTCTTCTCGACACGGCCCGTATAGTAAGGAGGTTCCTGTCTTTGGAGCCCTAACCACCGGTATCTTGGTCCCTGAACCCGATGTCGGTGGTATACTATTTTTTATATTTTTAAATATATATTTTTTATGTACATATTTAAAAATGTAATTTATATGGTAGAAGATGAATAAAGAGAACAATAATAAATTGTTTATTGCAACAAAAGATACATACTGGTAAAACTTTGTTGAACACTGGTACCCAAAGTAAGATTAAACTTGTGTTATGGGTACCAGGGCTCCCACTCCTATAATATTCATTCATTCATAGATATAATATTCATAGATATGAGTAATTTAAAACATGCAACATAATAAACGGCTGTGAGTGTGTTGTGTGTGTGTGTGCGTGTTGTGTGTGTGTGTATGTGTGTATGTGTGTGTGGTGTATGTGTGTGTGGTGTGTGTGTGTGTGTGTGTGTGTGTGTGTGTGTGTGTGTGTGTGTGTGTGTGTGTGTGTGCATGCGTGCGCGCGCGCCCTTGTGCGTATGTGTGTTATAAGATACTTAGTTTAATCAAACTCTCAGTTTCATCATAGGATTTGGCCATGAGCCAAGCAGTAGCTTTTTTTTTGCAAGCGGATCTAGAAAGAGGATAGATTTTACATTTTTCATTTGCTATGTTATATAATCGAGATCCGATTACATTGTGGTGTCGTGCTGCGAGTGCGCTCCTAAATGGTTGGGTTTGACAGACTCTGTGTGCGCGCCGTTTTTTGGTGAGATCTATATCATATGCAAGACAAGCATGCCTTCTGCACACAGTTTCAAGCACAAATAACTGTCTGACAGTAAGAAGTTGGCACTCCTCATATAGTTGGTGCGTTGGAAATCTAAAGGGCTTAAAAGTCATCACTTTAAGGATTGCCCGTTGTGCTCTTTCTAGTGGCAGAAGGCATATTTTCGCAGCTCCACCCCAAACAGACAAACAATAAGTAATTATAGATTGACTTAGTGCAAGTGCAAGTAGCCTCGATTTGTAATTTTTCAAATGACAATGCCCCTTAAAGAGGATCCCTCCGTTTTAGGCGATTCCTATTTTAAAGCAAAATGTCGATTTTTGTCTTTAGAACGTAGGTTTTCACGCGAGCCTAAATTTAAAAATATGTATTTAGAGTTTATGCGTGAATACGAATTATTAGGGCATATGACAGAAAACAAGGAAGCATCACCTCGCTTACAACAGAGTGTCAAGTATTATTTACCACATCACGGGGTGGTTCGTGAGTCTAGTATCACTACAAAGCTTCGTACAGTGTTTGATGCTTCAGCCGTTACTAATTCAGGGTGGTCATTAAACGACATCCAGATGGTTGGCCCTACTGTTCAAGAAGATATTTACTCAATTTTAGTACGTTTTCGACAGCATAAATATGTCGTTACGTGCGATGTAGAGAAAATGTACCGCGTTATAGAATTGAGTCCTCTGCAGCGTCCTCTGCAACAAATCATTTTTAGATACAGTCCCGAAGAGCCGTTAAAAACTTATACTCTTAACACGGTGACTTACGGCACAGCGTCGGCCCCTTACTTAGCTACCAAATGCCTAGTTAGTTTAGCATCCGACACGACCATTGATAGTGACGTAAGGCGCTCCATACAAAGAGATTTTTACGTCGATGACTATTTAGGTGGTTCATCCACGATAGAAAAAGCTGTTCAATTATGTAACGGAGTCATTAATACTTTAAAAACAGCCCAATTTAATCTAAGAAAATTCAAGTCAAATAATTTACAGATATTAAAGCAAATCTTTCCGTGTACTGATTATGACAATAATATCTTAGATCTTTCAAACACAAACACACAGGCATCATCTAAAACTCTTGGTCTCAATTGGATGTGTGATGCTGATAATTTATCCTTTGTAATAAACATAGAATTACACAGTAAGGTAACCAAACGTCACATACTTTCTGTCATTAGTCAAATTTTCGATCCGTTAGGTCTTGTAGCGCCATGTTTAGTTGAAGCGAAGATCATTATGCAGAAATTGTGGCTCAAACAATATAAATGGGATGATGAAGTGTCCCAAGAAATAAAGGAACACTGGTATTCATTCACTAATACATTACCACTTCTCAACTATTTAAAAATTCCTCGCTGGGTACTGGCTGACGATTGTTTGACATACGAAATGCACATATTCTAAGATGCTTCAGAAGCAGCCTATGGGGCTTGTATATACATTCGTTCCGTGAACCATGCAGGGCCAGTTAAAGTACAGCTCTTAACTGCAAAGAGTAGAGTGGCACCCATAAAGCCAACAACAATTCCACGGCTTGAGCTTTGCGGGGCATTGTTAGCTGCGATTGATAAATGTAGCTTCTGGTGTGACTCTACAATTGTATTAGGCTGGCTATCTACACCTTCCTTACAATTAAAGAATTTTGTTAAGAACCGTGTTCATGAAATTCAAGAGTGCACAGAGGGTCACGCTTGGAGCTATGTACCATCGAAAGACAATCCGGCGGATCTCGTTTCCCGTGGGCTGAACGCTGATTACATCAGTGCTTCAACTCTTTGGTGGTCAGGTCCCACTTTCTTAATGAAAGGTGAACATGAGTGGCCAAGTATGCCAAATCATAAAGGCTATCGGAAGCACGATTTGCCAGACTTAGTTGGTTGTAATGTAGTACATAACAGTAATATTAGTGTTGATTTGATTTTAACTTTGATTAATAATAGATCGAGCTTTAGTCATTTATAGCGATCAGTAGCATATTTACAGAGATTTATATACAATTGCCAAAACAAAACAAATAGATTATCTGGTAAATTGTCAGTTGTAGAGCTTAGTAATTCGTTGAATTTAATCATTAGAAAGGTTCAGTTAGAAATGTTCCCTGACGAATATGCCGTTCTTAAGGGAGGAGATACCCTTTCTAAGAAGAACAGACTCAAGGCCTTATCTCCGTTCCTAGAGCCCGATAACGTGCTGCGAGTTGGTGGCAGATTAGATAATTCTCCTTATAGTTATGATACAAGACACCCAATCTTACTGTGTAGCAAACACCATTTTTCAAAAATTCTGTTTCGTCATTTTCATTTAAAAATTTTTTTCACAACGGTCCCCAGTCATTATTATCCAATATAAGGCAAACTTATTGGACCTTAGGTGGTCGAAACCTGTCTAAATGTATCGTGAATAAATGTGTTCGATGTTGCAGATTTAAAGCGGAGACTGTTCAACAAATCATGGGTCAGCTACCGTCTTCCCGCACTGAGCTGGAGTTTCCCTTTCTGCACTGTTTTGTCGATTATGCCGGGCCAGTGTTGATTGCAGATCGTAAGGATTTAAGAGGTTCCAAATTAATCAAATCATTCTTGGCAATCTTTATTTGCAATTCAGTTAAGGCCTGCCATATCGAGCTCGTCACGGCTCTATCTACAGACGCATACATAGCTGCCTTAAACTGATTTGTATCCCGTCGCGGGAAACCGCAAAGTATAACGTCCGATAACGGCTCGAGCTTTGTTGGTGCTTATAACGAACTTTCTAAATTTTTACAACACTCAGACCTTGAAGGTCCAATAGCTCAGGAAGGTATCGAATTTAAATTCATACCTGCCTATAGCCCCCATTTCAATGGTTTAGCTGAGGCAGCCGTTCGTTCTACAAAGCACCACCTCAAACGATTGTTGAAGACACATTTTACGTTTAAAGAAATCGCTACATGTCTTTGCCAAATAGAAGCTGTGTTAAATTCCCGGCCTCTTACTCCTCTCTCCTCAGATCCCTTTGACTTTTCCCCTTTAACTCCTAGCCATTTTTTAATTGGACGGTGCCTAATGGGAATTCCTCATCCACAGGTGTCTGACGTAAATATAGACGGCATCAATCGCCTTGAGCGGTTCAAAAGAATAGAGGTTGTGAAGCAACATTTCTGGAAACAATTCTCCTTAGAATATGTCACTCTTCTGCAGCAGAAGGTCAAATGGCAGTCGTCCAAAAAGGATTTGAAGTTAGGCGCTCTGGTATTAATCAAGGATAGAACACTGCCGCCTATGTTGCGGTCATTGGGACGAGTAGTCACACTCTATCCTGGAAGCGATGGAGTATCGAGAGTCGCTGAGATTAAGACCAAACGGGGCACCATTAGGTGGGCCTATAATAATATCTGTCCTTTTCCAGATTTTTGAAGTTAACATGTACTTCAACTCGGGGAGCATGTTGGGAATCGAACCCAACAACGAGGCGCGCCGCTCGCGCTGCCTGCGCGCACTAGTGCTACGTCATCGAGTGGCCTACGTGACTTACCGCACGACAACACAACAGCAACTCGGCGGCGACGCGGCGACGGGGACGATGCGCAGCTTCGGGACTTCACTCGAGCTTTACTCTCCAGCAAAAACGGTCGACATAATAAACTTTTCTCTTATGTTTGCTCGTGATCGCGTGAATTCGCTGCCTCTTTTTGTGAGGAAGTGATGTCCGCTAAAGAGGCAGTGGAAAGGGAACTCGAGAGGGCTAGTACTCTCCCGTCCCGAAGGAGAGGCGCCGGAGAGCGCAGAATGATCACCGGCCTCCATGAGCGCTGGCCCGGGGGTAATGGGTGAGGCTGCCCGTTACTCTAGCAGAAGCAGGCCTGAGACCGTGGCGCGCCGTGTTCCGCGCGCGCCTCTCTATACTGGAAGGGGGGTAAGGCCCTCCGTACTCAAGGGCGTGGTTGCCTTTTGTTTAAGAGGCGGCCAAGGTCTGCCGGGGTTCTCGTTGACTTCCTTCCTAGGGTATACCCGAGTCCCTTGTAATAGACTCATTTATGACGGAACACCGTGTGGTTTTAATCGGTTCGATTCCGACATAAAGAAATTTGGAAATCATGGCCGTGCTAATATAGATGAAAAATTTAAAGCAGCAGACATAAAAATACCTTTGTTTATAACAAACGTAGACATAAGTGTGTCTGAGAGCGATATACACTCGTACATACTGTCTAAAACACAAACCAAAGTGGAGATAGAAAAAATAGTAATGAAAAAGAAAAAAGACTATGATGCATATAAAATAATTGTATCTAGATATAAATTACATTTATATTGTAAACGCCAATTACGCTATAATTATATCATATTTTTAATTCACACATTTATAGGATAAAGTTATACTACATAAGCATTAAACATTCATTTACACATTTCCGAACGCATAACACGCCCCACCTTATCCTTGATATATATACACATATTCTTCACCTTCCGCCCCCTCTCTCTCTCTCGCAAAAAAACCATCGACGCGCACGCATTGGAGTTCACGCTAATCGCTCCTAAAGTAATAACTAAATAGCTTTAAGTCAATTTAAAACCACACGCGAGTGTTCCCTGTCAACAATAAAAACGTCTTGGTGGTGATACAACTCAAGAACCGGCGAAGAAAGGAATTTGATAAGATATTCAAGCCACGTGTGTCAGCTCGACATTCCGGCCCGATTCTTCCCCTCCTTTCAGCGAAGGGTAAGTCACCCCCATATATCTAGATCATAAGTTATGGCCGGAGGGGATTTCATTTCGTAGATATATAGACTTTAAGATACGGGCTGGATTAAATAAAAATACCCAAAATGGATTACAAAACTAAGAATAATGTATCTAATACGAGTACTTTTGTGACTTTCAATTGTAAATCCATTACTAGATCGATAAATTACGTTCGAGTATTATGTCGGACATTCGATATAGTTGCAGTGCAAGAAACTTGGTTGTTGCCGCATGATATCCCTACTCTAGGCAGCATAGACCACCAGTTTGATTTTGTGGGTAAATCAGCGGTGGATACATCGCCGGGCATTCTACGAGGTCGACCATACGGTGGGGTCGCGATACTATGGCGCAAGAACGCCTACGATAAGGTGTGTTCCATAAAATGTGAAAGTGTGCGATTCATTACAATAAAAGTAACTGCAGGCGCTAAAACTTTTCTAGTTTTTTCAGTTTACTTGCCAACTGAGTTGATGGATAATCTTAGTGAATTTGTGGAATGTTTAAGTGAAATTAATGCAATAATAGAAAATAGTAGTTTGGATGCGGTTTACGTTCTCGGTGATTTTAATGCGCACCCTGGTGGTTTGTTTGGTACATAATTACAAAATTTTACATCTGAAGTGCAATGGCGGTGTGCTGATGCTCAACTGCTTGGCTGTGACTCGGACACGTACACGTACGTAAGTGATGCACATGGTACCACTAGCTGGTTAGACCACTGCGTGGTAACTGACGCAGCATGGAACTCTATTAGGGACATTAGTGTTCTGTGTGATGTCTCTTGGTCGTATCATTTGCCTATGGTGATAAAATGTGATCTTAGTGTATTAAGGCCAAAAGTTACGGCTGTATCACCTTTAATAAATAAAATAATATGGGGGGACAGGGATTTACGTCAAATTTATTTATTTACCAAATATTGTAATAATAGATTAAGAAACGTAGACTTTCCAGTAGAATTTGGAAACTGCTGTGATGGTAGATGTAATAATGTAGAACATAAACCCATAATAGATAAGTTATATAGAGATATTGTGGATATTCTTCAAAAGGGTGCAATAGCTAGTTATAATAAGGGGATTAAGTATAAAAAATGTTATAAGATAGGATGGAATAAATATGTAAAGTCTGCACACGGGCAGGCTCGTTTGAATTTTCAAAATTGGACTATAGGTGGTAGACCAAAATGCGGTTTACTATATGAAAAAATGGTTGCAAGTCGTAAGATTTTTAAGAGTAAACTAAAATGGTGCCAGAATAATAAAGACCAAAATAAAAATGAACTTGATTGCAAGTTATTATAAAGCAAAAAACTTTTGTGGTTTCTGGAAATCTACAAACAGCCTTAATCCAAAGTCGAGCCTGCCTGTGAGTGTAGATGGTGTAAGTGACCCTAAAAAAATCGCCAATTTGTTTAGCAGCTCCTTTAGGATTGAGTCTCCCCTCGATCCGTTGTCTGACGGGTTGGAGGTTGTGGGGGGGGGTCCGGAGATGGGCTCACAAGGTTTACAGCCAAGGAAATTCGTAATGCTATAAAACGTATGAAGGGAGGAAAGTCACCGGGTCATGATAGTTTGACTATAGAACATATAAAGTATGCAGGGAAGCACTTACCGGGAGTCATAACAATGTTATTTAATTTATGTACTTGTCACTCGTATCTTCCAGCTGATTTAGTAAAAACTATAGTTGTACCTATAGTAAAGAATAAGACTGGAGATTCGAGTGACAAGAGTAACTACAGACCTATTTCCTTGGCCACCATAATTGCAAAGGTACTGGACGGTCTGATTGATCAGCAGCTGGATACTCATGTAACTATACACGATGCCCAATTTTGGTTTAAACCACATTTGTCGACAGAAACAGCTATCCTCTGTCTCAAGCACACGGTTCAGTACTACACAACTAGGAAAACACCTGTGTATGCTTGCTTCCTGGATCTCTCCAAGGCTTTCGACCTGGTATAATACGACTGCCTGTGGAGGAAACTATTACAGGACACCAATTTGCCTAGAGACCTGATTCAGTTGTTGAGATACTGGTACAACAACCAGTACAACTATGTAAAATGGTCTGGAGTCCTCTCGAATGCTTACAGGTTGGAATGTGGGGTGAGGCAAGGTGGACTTACTTCACCCAAGCTTTTTAACCTGTACATAAACCATCTGATATGTGAGCTCAGTAAAGCCAATGTCGGATGTTCCATTGATGGGCAATGCGTTAATAACATCAGTTACGCGGACGACATGGTTTTGCTGAGCCCATCTATCAGTGCTCTTAGGAAGCTCCTGTGTATATGTGAGGATTATGCAGTGGCTCATGGTCTCAGGTACAACGTGACTAAGAGTGAGGTATTGGTATTTAAGGCCGGTAACAAATGTTATGATACAGTCCCAACAGTCACCTTAGAGGGCGCTCCGCTTACTAGAGTTACGTGTTTCAAGTACCTGGGACACTGGGTCACCAATGATCTGTCCGACAACATGGACTTAGGAAGAGAATGCAGGGCGTTGTCAGTGAAGTGTAACATGTTGGCTCGTAGGTTCGCGCGATGTACAGAAGACGTAAAAGTAACGTTGTTTAGAGCGTACTGCCAGTCACTGTACACGTGCGCCCTATGAGTCACTTACACTCAACGCTCGTACAATACAATAACGCCTTCCGGGTAATGTTGGGGCTACCGCACTTTTGCAGCGCGTCGGGGATGTTCGCGATGAGAGCTGTGCCTGACTTTCATGCAATAATTCGATCTCGAATAGCATCCCTGATGCGGCGAGTGGGCGATGAAATAAATTTATATATATATATATATATATATATATATATATATATATATATATATATTTATATATATATATATATAAAACAACAATGTATTATATTGTGTATGGACTATGGTCTGATAATAAAATTTATTATTATTCTCTTTATTTATCGTAAAACTTATTAACTACATTTTTAGATACCTATAAAACAAAATATATATTTAAAAATATAAAAAATAGTATACCACCGACATCGGGTACAGGGATCAAGACACCGGTGGTTAGGGCTCCAAAGACAGGAACCTCCTCACTATATGGGCCGTGTCGAGGAGAACTGCCTTCTGCATAAATCCCTTGATCCAGCCGTCTAACGCGAGCCTCTTAAGGTGTTGATCGAGGCTTTTGGCTATCAATCCATGAGCAGATATGACGATCGGAACAATGATCGCCGAATCGACATTCCACATATCGACAATCTCGTGAGACAAATCCAAATATTTGATTTGTTTTTCTTTTTCAACTTTCACGAGGTTGTCGACATGAGGAACAGCGATATCGATAGATCGATCAGAGCGCCGCGCAATGATTATCAAATCATTGCGCGGCGCTCTGATCGATCTATCACCACTATGTCAGGTTTATTGACAATAGTTTTGTCCAGTACAATGTTGCACGACCATTTTCGAGAACTGGGTCGGGCGCATATCTGTAGTATGGTAACTCGACAGTCACAAGGTTATATTTAAGAGCAAGTTGCTGATGGACTATCCTGGCCACTTGGTTATGTCTGTGCAAGTACTCACCGTTGGCAAGACGAGAACAACCGGAAATTTTATGCCTGAGGCTTTCTCCGGGACGATGACATGCCCAACAAATGTCAATCGTGCCGTCCTTCAGGATATGTTTCCGATAGTTGTTCGTCATAACAACTTCATCAGTAATTGCACAGATAAAACCTTCAGTTTCTCCAAAGAGGTCACCGAAACGTAGCCAGGACACAGATGATAATAGATCTACTTCGGGCCCATTTAAGGCCCAATAAAAACGTCCATGCAGCTCTTTGCTCTTCCATATCTTCCTGCGATCTCTAATATTGAGTACTGCAGGTTTGCGCCAGTTCTCTCTACCTAGAGCAAGTGGAGTGAGTCCGTTGTCAACTACCACAACATCCCGATGCACCTCCACGTTAACAGAGAGAAAGTAATCTCTATGATTGCATACCTCGCGGTTATGTAGTGTCCTGGCATTTAAAAAACCACGACCCCCACATTTCCGCGGGATATACAATCTCATGACCGATGAACGTGGATGGTGCATTCGGTACGCGGTAAGCAGTGTACGAACTCTTCTATCCAGGGCATCTAGTTCAGTTTGAGTCCATCTAAGTATGCCAAAGGAGTAGGTTAGAACAGGTATGACCCAATCGTTATAGGCCCGCACCTTGTTACCACCTGACAAAAGACTTTTGAGTACTTTTTTCAGGCGGCCAAATAAGCGCTCCTGTAACAATTGCTTCATAGACAATTCATTTACCCCTAGCGACTGTGACATACCTAGATACTTGTAAGTTTCGTTGGCGGAAAGACATCAAGGTGTGTGGAATCTGAAAGTTCCATCTCTTCAGATTCCACAAGCCTTCCTCTTTTTACATGCATGACTGCACATTTATCCACACCAAATTCCATACTGATACATATACTAAAGTTTTCAGTTACCTCTAGTAATTTTATCAATTGGGATTTGCTGCAGGCAAAAAGTTTCAAATCGTTCATGTAAAGGAGATGGGATATTACCTGACCTCCTCTCCGCAAACAATAGCCTAGTCCTGAACCCTCCAGCAAAGTGCTAAGAGGATTCAAAGCTAAGCAGAACCACAAGGGACTCAAACTGTCACCCTGGAATATACCCCGCCTGATCTTTATAAACTCGCCGTCACCCTGAGACCGCCGACATCCTGGATAGCAAAGGACGGTTCTCCATTGCCGCATACATGCCTTCAAGAAAGTGCATAGAGTTGTATCAATCTTGTACAACTCCATCACCCTCAAGAGCCACGTATGCGGCACAGAGTCATAGGCCTTTTTATAATCTATCCAACATGTCGCCAAATCCTTTCGGTTACGGCGAACTTGTTGGTTATTGATCGTGTCAAGTATAAGGAGCTCTTTAGTGCCACGGGCCCCACTTCGACATCCATTCTGAGAGTAAGCCATAATGGTGTTTTTGGATAAATGAGATGTTATCTTTACGCTCAGAATGGACGTGAGTAATTTATAAACTGTTGGTAGACACGTTATTGGTTATCTGTGGCACTGCCAGACTTATAGAGCAGATGAGTTATGCCTGTGGTCATAAAAGTCGGAAGCGAACCTGATTTTAAGCATGATTGAAGTTGAGATGCCAAACATACATGTGAGCTACGGAGCCACTTTAGCCGAAAGTTATGCAGTCCGTCCGGTCTCGCTGCTTTCCAGTTCGGCAGCGAACGAACTGCACAAGCTATATCAATGTCAGAAATTAATATTGGCTCTATGTTATCAATCAACTCACACGAACGTTCGATATCTCGCATCCAATCACCCTCTGTGTGAGTGACAGGCATTGCACAGATGTTACGCCAAAATGTATTTGTAATTTCAACTTCTGGGAAATGTGTGTCACTCACTAAATCAGGCTGCTCCCACCTTCTATAAACCCACCTCTCATCCCTTTGGAATGAACGATTCTGAGTATATCGGTCTACTCTTTTTTTGTATCTCCGAATACGGTTTGCCCATGCATAAACTTTCTGTTTCAGAAAGTGAATGCGCTCTGTGACTCGTGCTGCGTAATCACAGGAACTGATACCAGTTCCTGAAAAAGCCCGATTCACAAAACGTATTACTCTCGGGCGTGTGTTACCCGATCTGAAACAGATAAGATGTTATTATTATTATTGCATAGCATAATCGCTTCGTTAACCAAACGTATCTAAAACTTTTACTGATCCTTTTATATTTTCGCTTTATGATTTAAATATCTGTAATGTACAAACACAGTCCCTTTAAAACAGTATACATAAACAGTTTTCTGGACTCAGACTGAAATAAACAATGATTATTATTCATCTTTATCCAACTTAAAACATTTAATTACTTTTTAAATGTGTATATGTATAACAAAATATATATTCAAAAATATAAAAATAGTACACCACCGACATCGGGTACAGGGACCAAGACACTGGTGGTTAGAGCGCCAAAGACAGGAACCTCCTATACGGGCCATATTGAGGAGAACTGCCTTCTGCATCAGTCCCTTGATCCAGCCGTCTAACGTGAGCCTCTTAAGGTGTTGATGGAGGCTCTTGGCTGTCAATTCATGTGCAGATATTATTATTATAAAAGTATAGTTTTTATCCATGAGATAATATTTAAGTGAGAGAATAAAGTGTTTGTGGTCAAATCAGACTACTGACTTGTTCTCTCCCTAGCAAAATAGACCACTTTATATCAAGATGGATACATAATAGTGTGTCAGGTTTTTTGTTTGACAAGTTTTATAATACAGCCGTATTATAAAAATATTATCTGACTACGTAATGGTACATTTCGTGCACTTATTTTTTTTTTCTCTAACAGGTTTAAGTTTGTTTGGACAAATACACGTAATAGTGCTGGTAACGTAAGTATTTTTAGCTATTTAAAGAACTGTAAACAGATTTGATCCATTTCAGGCCTCACATAGAGCGAATGCATCGTTTTTGAGCTTTAAATATTAAATCTCTCTCTGGAGAATTGCGCCAAAAGATTACTCCAAACCGCAATATTGACGCTACTAATCCGTGATATACAATACTCGTACATATCTGTTAACTTTTTTTGGAAATTTTGAATATAGTATACGCAGATTTATTTACTTTTTGTGTTTGTGTTTTCCGGTTTAAGTTGTTATCTACATAGAAACCTAAAAATTTTGTGGAAGTTTTTCTTCTTCAAACTTAAGAGGTACGCCCTTGTCAATGGAGCAATCGCCACTCCTTTCTATCTTTTTAACCTCTTCATAAGTCTCGACTCCCACTTTCTCCTTCACTTGTTGTATAAAACTTCTTCTAGGCCTTTTTCGACATCTCTTTCCCTCTGTTTGAAGAAGTTGTCGTATCTTATCAAGTGGCCAACCGTTTTTCCGCTTCTGTTGTCTATAGTTTCCAACAATTTTCTCTCTTCATCTACCATTACTAAGACTTCCTCGGTGGTTCTTTTTTCTGTCTAGCTGATGTTCATCATCCGCCGCCAGCATTGCGTCTCAAATGTTGCGAACCTGTCTCTGCCTCTTTGGGTAAGCGTCCACGTTTTGAAGCCATAAAGTGCAATGCTACATATGAACATCTTAATGAGCTGTTTCCTTATTTCGATCTTGATTTTAGCTTTGAATAGATATTTTTGTCGGTTGTACGCTTGTTTGGCGAATGTGAGTCTTTCTCAGAGTAACCGGAATGTTTAGTTTCTGCGCTACATTACACGAAGGCATCATTTATATATTTTGATTATTTTTTTAAATAGCACATTTATTAAATACATTGTATAAATATGATAAAATATTATATACACAAATTCAGCAATCTTATTATTACTATTATCCGAAATTAGATATTTATTTATTTCTGTCGCAGACTTGACGATGGCTCACTGTCCGTGAATATCATCCTAGGTGTTAGCATAATACCAGTGTTGCTTCTTATGAAGTAGCACAATGCTGAGCTAATGACCATTTTTGACTCATGCAAGGGTGCTTTTTATTTCTATTTGTTATAACGCTTTTCCTTGAATCTCTTTTGCCTTTGTATAAGTTTAAAATAAAAATATTTATTTCTTTCGTTCTCTATTATATCAGTAGAACACCTTGAGTCATGCATTACGTACTTAAATATTTACAACTGTCCACTTGCTCTATGAATATTTTCGATTTTAATGTTTCATCCATATCTAGTATGGATGGAAATTTGGAGATGATAAGGGTTTTAGTTTTGTTCATGTTCATTTATAACTTAAAATTATGCTTTCGTTTTTCTTTAGGGTCACACATTACTAGTAAGCCTCCCTCCAGCTAAGCTTGTACAAATACTTGTGTTAGGCACTCCTATATATTGTATTCCTATTTATTGTAACTCCTATATAGTGTATTCTTCACATCATTTTGGTAAGTGTCAAGGGTGTTGTATTTTACTAGAGCAGTACTGTTATCTGCGAATAGGATCAGTTTTTGATTAGTCGTTTTTGGGATATCGTTTATATACACTAAGAACAGCAGCGGGCCTAATATGCTTCTCTGTGGTATGCCATATTTGATTAATTTCGGGTTGGATAATCCAGATTTCTTTTGCTTTGTTTTTGTACAAATCTTAGTTATTTCCGTTTGCTGGGATTTATCATTGAGGTATGATTCTAGCATACTGAGAACATTTTCTTTAATACCATATTAGTGCAATTTGCGTAAGAAGACCTTATAATTTATGTAGTAAAATGTTTTAGTCTGTGTATTTAGCATATAGCGGATCTTTTTTATCGATTTCAGTCAAAACAGTACATACTTCCTCAAAGATCGCCAGATTGATTGTGGTGTTTTTTCTGATACCATATTAGTAAATGAATTAAAAAATAAATAAATAAGTACCTAAATTGTGTTTGTATAAGTATGCAGATATTGATTTGTTAATAAATTTTTGAAATGTGTTTCAAAACATTGAAATCTTTGCTATGAGCCTGTAGTTTTTCATAAGTGTTGTATCCCCTTTTTGTGTATGGATTTTATAATTTAATCAAGCTTACACCCGTACATTACACACAAATTAAGATAATATTTTTCACTTACGTAACATAATAGTGATCAGTAAAGTGTACGCATAGTAAAACCGTGACACGGATACACGCCAACCGCCACGTACTCTCACAAATTTAATTGGCGCTATGCCAGATAAGCGCGAAACGTGTAGAATGAAACTTAGGGCTCCAGATACCGTGTAGTCCGATTCTAAATATATCTCTAGGTCCATGTTAAACTAACTGTAAAAGAAATTTGATAAGTTAGAAGACAACTATCGTGTCCACACTATCGTGACACACTATCTATCGTATCGACACTTTTTCCAATGCGCCTCAGACAGTCTTCCTCCACAGCCTACGAACGCAGCTAGCGCATCTTCTGGCCATTAAACCTGTATCCCTTTTAATTGAGTTTAAATTTTAGGGTATTAAAAGAAGTCACACGCTGTCAAATCAGGGCTGTACGAAAGATGACACAAAAGATTGACCGTTGTGCTGTTCAGAAAGTACCTCACTTTGAGCACCGAGTGCGCGGGTGCGTAGTCGTTTTGAAGTACGAGCCCGCTGAGTCCCGTATTAACCATTTGGTAGTATACCAATCGGCATTAATGTTGCTTTGGTCCCGTAAAGGTATTGACACCAGATATCCTGTCATAGTGAAAAAACTGGCTATGAAAACCTTCTCTGCGCTATCGTTCGCTTCACTTTGATAGGCCTTGGCTCATTTGGACACAACCAAAATATTGAGTAGCACTTAGTTTCTGGATCGTATTGGTAAATCCAAGATAGCCGAAACAAGCCTGCACCAAACTTAGCTATCGAATCATGGCACCTTACCACTTGAGCCTGCTTCTGAGCGTCGGTCAGGTTGTGCGGTACCCAGCTCGAAACTATGCTCCTATGCGAAGAAGTTCATGTAAAATCTTGTGAATTCTTTCTGAACCAATTTTTAACATATTCTGAATCTCTTTATACGTGATTCGTCAACTCTCTTCTATGAAATTTTGAATTTCTTCCACAACCACCAATGCTTTCTTCATAGGCCAAAGTTTGACAACCTTGCTTAAATTCGCCAAGATGGGCTTTAACTACTAATGCAATTTGATTCGATTCCTCCGGTTTTAGACCACATTTAAAATTGTAAAATATCATTGTCAGAAAATATTCTACTATTACTACAAATTACATACAAGTATATGAGTAGAATAACACGGACATTTTAATAGAAAATATTTTTAGTATCTGCAGTGCCTCATACATTTTTTTTTGTGAGTATGAGATTGTTTTAGATGCAATAGTTCCTCATTTATGTGTTTTATTTAATAGGTGATTAAAATTGTGACTAAATTCCACTACATTTTTTTCCGAAATAATAAAACTTAAAATCATTGTAATGTCTAAGTCTGGCAGCAAAACCGAGACTATTCCATTCCGTTTAATAACGGTGCAACATCTCAAAAGTGTTCAACTAAACAATACGGTTCCTAGGTATTACACTTGACTGTGAGTTGAACAGGTTAGAAGGCCCGGACTTACTGGCAATAGCTAGTTCAAGTTATAGGTACACACACACACACACACACACACCACACACACCCACACGCCCGCACACTCGCACACCCGCACACCCGCACACACACGCACACACGCACACACGCACACACACACACACGTTTCATGTTTTAAATTACTCATATCTATGAATATTATATCTTTGAACGAATGAATATTATAGTAGCGGGAGCCCTGGTACCCATAACACAAGTTTAATCTTACTTTGGGTACCAGTGTTCAACAAGTTTTACAAATGACTGTTATTTATTTATAAGTTTTACCAGTATAAAAAAAAAATGAAAAAAAGGTATGCGACCTTGCCTTGCTTGAGCTATTGCCTTAACTCCCCAATCCATCCATATAAGCGATACCCTTTCCCTTCGATTGCAATTGCCTTCCTGTCTTATCTACCTTTTCCTTTTAACGATATCCCTTCCCTTCCATTGCAATTGTCTTCTTGTCTTATCTACCTTTCCCTTTTAATATAGCTTAGCTTGAACTTGCTCCCTATTACATGAGTGCTACCAAATTATATTTGGCAAAATGGGGTCAATAGTACCTACGCCTTCAGCGATACAGGCATGAGTGTATGTATGCATTGTTATTTTTAAAGGATTGTCGGATTGGGATTTGACAGTAATTGATACTATTAGCCCAAAAAGAACGCGCGATTAAAATTAGATAGTGAAAGCTTTTAAATTTGTGAAAAGAAATTTTATCAAGTAATATTTATTTATTTAAGGATTACTTACAGTTGTAACATTATTACTTAATCTAAAAAATATACTTAAGAATCTTAGGCTGATGCAAAACCACGTTGAAGCACACACTTGCACATAATATTTATTTGTTTTACACTACACAAAAACTAAACTAAAAGAGAACTTATTATTATACACTTATTATTATTACATATTATTTTATAAATTAACTTATATTGTATCAAATCTGTCTTATCCATCGTAACATTACTCTCTAAACAAACAGTTACGCAGCACAGTTGTTACGGAAAAAATGGTGTTTAATTTTCATTGTAAACATGTAATAACCATACAAATAGCTACCGCGATCCTGCCCGAAACGTCTGACAGCTCGACTGTGCTTACAATTGCATTTGATGCCATTTTTTGGGCGCCGATCAAACATCTATGGTATAATATCGAACCTTTTGTCTCATTATGTCGTAGCTTTAACATTCAAGAAGTCCTAACATTAAATTGATGATTATAAGTTTGTATATTTACACCGGTGACGGTGAGTTCTATTAGATGAGATAAAAAAAAATGTATTTTTATTTTATAGTGAATAAAACAGAATCTTAAAAATAATAGTGTTAAATTTATTCATAAAATTTTTCAAGCATTGAATTACGATATAAAATAACAGAGCAATATTAAGTAACAATAAATGCATTAAAACATCATTGAATATAATTATGAAAAGCTAAAAGATTATATTAAAAGCCGGAACACAGCAAGCCTGCAAAGCTATAATTTGAAGAATTCAGTTCAAAATTTACTTCATATTTTTTACAGATTGATAACAACTGACAGATATGTGATTGTAACTGATAAAACCTGAAATGTAAATATTATTATTTGTGTGATAAACACATTAGATACACATACAAAAACAATGAATAAATAACCAATAACAATAAAATAAACTATGGTAACAGATTCAAACGTGTATTTGTTTACTTAACGTTTTGATCAATTGTACTGATCGTGGTCGTGGATAGTCAGATAGTATTATTTTATATATTATGTTTTTTTAATGGAATAGGGGGCAAACGAGCAGACGGGTCACCCGATGGTAAGTGATTACCGCCGCCCATAGATTCAACAGTCACAGGTGCGTTGCCGGCCTTTAAGGTGAGAGTAGGCAAAGGGGGGTTAGGGCCTCCGATAACTTCTCTCACTCGGTGAAACGCAACGGAATAGCTTCACGCCGGTTTTCCGAGGCCGTGGTTGAGCCGGTTGAGCCGGCCCGTACGTGCCGAAGCCATGCTACATGGCTCTCCCACGATTAACGTTACGTCTTTGTAACTTTGAATACATCAATAAGGCATTGTGGTTCTGTACTTACCTCAATGGTATAAAACATTGATAATACTAACCGCAACTGAAAGGTTCCTGTCAAACTTCAATAGGTGCAACGGAGAGAAGCTGACTGGATTCAGAAAAATGTGCCTTTTAAACATCTTGACCTGGTAATAAACAGCTGAAGGTTCTCTTGGAGTGTATCGGATTATCTGATTGATCAGTTTCTTGGTCAGTTTCAACTACACAGAAATTATTAATTTAGCAATAAGAATTTGTAGCTTCTATAGATTTAGTTGGTTAATTTTGTGTGAAATTTGAAGTTGAACAGCAGGTGTACAGATGTTGGTATTAGGTACTTAAACAGTCTGTCCCAAATATCCAAGTCAAGCTGAAATAGGGTGATGATGGTGACTGTCCCCATATTTGGAAATTAGGGCATTCGAAAAAAGTTCTGAAAGTCAACAGCAACCTATGATGAGCTTTCTATTGATGTAACCACAATTAGTTTAGTAACACAACATTAAGTATAGTGCTCGTAGAGCTAATCAAACTAATCTTTTCACCCTACAAATTTATAAAAATATTATATCTTACTTCAACCCATTAACGCGGATGGCTCGTCAACTTAATGATATGGTAAAGAATAATGAATTATTAGACATTTTTGATAGTAACTTTAGTGCATTTATTAAAATTGTGAAAGACGTCCTCCATAGCAGGTTGGCCTTGGAAGGCTCTGCGTAACCCAAGAAGCGTCTAAATTTACTGACGAACATGCATTGCTACTCATTATGTAGTGTTGGTTTTTGTCTAGCTATTATGTCTTATTGTATGCACATATTTGTTGCGTTGCAATCCAGGTCAAAACTTTGGATTTGCTATATGTGATATTGTTGGTTGTAATGTGTTTTGTGCATTTAAATAAATGAATAAATAAAAAAAAATAACCACAACTGTTCTAGAGCTTTTGTTTTTACGTTTTTACTTTAATTTTATTGTTAGGCAACCTTCTGTTAATTACAATCAAAACAAGTAACTTAATAAAAACTTGAATATTTTAGTCACACCACAGTCTTACAGTAGTACATACAGTCACTACCCTATAACCCGATTTCGGCATAACGTTGATTTTTGGCCACCTTGTATATATAATTATGTTTTTGAAAATCGATACTAATGTAGTATAAAAACAGAATCTGTGATCAGTACATCGAACTGATATCGGTAAACCGATCTCAAATCGCATGAAATGCAAAGGTAACTGATTGCTCACGATTTTTCTACGTTATGTCTAAATTTTGCCAAATACCAAATATGTTGTTCCTTCTGGCTGTTGGTTATGATTGCAAAACTAAAATCACACAACAGTTAGTTTTAAAAATAATAAATAGAATCTATCTGTATATTCAAGATTTAATACAAAATGATCAAAATATAATTGCAACACATTTCCTGTCCCTGAAACTTCGAAAATCTGCGACAATATACAGCCTCAACGACTGTTTCAGCAATTTTTTCCGTACCCTGGCTCACTATCAAAAGGATGTTTTGTTACTACAAACCTGGGCAATAAATTAGATAACCCTCATACCTTATAATAACCTAAACATATGTAGATGCACGAATCATAAACATTTTACAAAATCAATGTTGTTCAGAGTCACCGACTGCAATAGAACTCTAAATGTTGTAAAAAATAATTAATAAGTAATAGTAATACATGAGTACATACCTGAACGTGTGATTGGTGACATGGTTCAGTAAGTAATACAAGCATAGCAAAGCAAAGAGAGCACCAGAGTATTATAGATATTACTTTGAATACAGGAACCTCGGATTGAGTTCGAACTGAGAAACAAACAATCACAAACTTTTTGTCAAGTTATCGATTAAAAAAAATTATCTTTTAAAAAAAGTATCACCGACCTCAATGCGCCTCATATCATAATAAATAGTAGTAAGCTGTATTTATTATCGCTTAATTTTGCATCCTTAGAAGTGTAATATTATCTTTAAATTTAAATAAGACCAAACTTGAGCAAAACTTATTAAATTAATAAATGCACGAGTCACTATAAAAATACACAAATCCCTTCAAGTGTGCTTATAAAATTTGAAGAGTTCCCTCGATTTCTCCAGAATCCCATCATCATATCTTTACCTGATGACCATTAGACCACCTGGAACGTATACGCTTTCAAACAAAAGAAGAATTTTCCAAATTGGTCCAGCCAGGCGTCTTTGAGTAATCGGGGAACATACATAAGGAAAAGATAACGACGAATTGAGAACCTCCTCCTTTTCTTAGTCGGTTAAAAAATATTTATAAATAGAACTTACACAGTACGGTAACAATGTAATAAGGTGCAGTGACCATAAATGTGGTAGAAAACAGAAGCAGTAATATTGATGAGAACCCGCTACCGTCATTCAATATTTTGATCAAGTTGCACAGCGAACAATATATGTTTATCAATTGACGTAATATTTCAGGATTTGTTTTGGATTCTACAACACAAACACTTCTAAAAGCGGATATCACCAGGAAGGACTATTGTTAAAGTTATACCTTCCACCAATAATATAATCTGTTCCATGTTTCAAAAGAAAAATAAATAAGTACCAAAAATATTATTTGTTAGATACACACCTGTTAATACGGTTGACGGTGTATAAAATTCATTGGAATAGTAAGAAACTTGGTTTATCACATCTATTCTGATTTCATTGACGTTTTTCACATATTTAGGCCTAACTGGTTTCAACGATGATCGAAATGCTGCAAAATAAATTATAAAATGCCTCTTCTCAACGTTATGAAACCGAAGTAATTTTAGCGGAATTCCTGTGATTTGTGAGGTAGTTTAAAACCACATAGTATTTCCACCAGTAGACCTAATGTCGGTAGAAGCTGTCCACGCGCGACATAACTATCACCTCTGGCATGCCGTAATCACCATCTGCGATGACCCTGTCTCTTAGTGGAAAATTTTTCAACCCAACTATTGAGATCCGAAAATGTCCAAAACCATCGAAAAATATGCGAGCTAGTGACCAAGCGCTTTGGCTAGTCGCGTCTTCCCTGAACAAAACAAATTAGCCGTTAGTAGTAATGTCTTTTTTTTTTGTGCGTTTGGAAACCCACTCGGGCCGTCACCCCATCGGTTTTTTCGGTTGGGCGGTGTGTCGGAATCGAACCGACTAAAACCACACAGTGTGCCGTACTGCGCCTTAAGTAGGAGAAATCCGGGAACAGCTTTTATTAAGACATCCGGACCCCCCTAGCGCCTGCCCGCAAAAGCGCGGGCACCACCTCAGAGTAAAAACTTAAAACCTCTCAATTAGGCGACGTCCGGGCACACGCGGACGCCACCTCCTCGCGGGAGGCCACTATAGCGGGTGGAGGGGAAACCCGTCCCGTCCACCCGTGGCCACACTCAGGGCGGCGCCATCGTGGTAAGCGCCTCCTTCTGTGAGATGACTTCCTCACAGAAGGTCGCGACCGCGGCAAAATTCCTGTCGCTACCGGCCATGGAGCGTATGACGGCCGGTATCGAGAGATCCTCTCCGATGACTGCAGTGAGGGCCCAGCGCTGCGTTGCCCAAGCAGAACAGACCGCCGTGTGCTGAACCGAGTCCTCACTGCAGTCGAAGTGGTGACAGGCGGGACTCAATTCCCTCCTAGTGACCGAGTGTAGGTACTTCCCGGAGCAGCCGTGCCCGGAAAGAACCTGCGTCAGTCGGAATGAAAGGGTTCCGTGCTGCCGCCCTGCCCACTCGACGATGACCGGCTGGAGCGCCTCCACGGCGGCAAAGCCAGCTTGTGGAGCCTCTAGCCGAGACGACCAACGAGCCATGGTGGCTCGGCGAGCGGCCTCACGCCATTCGCGTACCTCTTCTGGCGGGGGCCGACTGCCGCTTCCCGCCCGGAACTCAGCCGGTGACCGATATACTTTGGCGAGCATTTCCGCCTCCAAATCCCACGGGGGAGTCCCAGCCAACGCGCACGCCACCTCCGTGTGGCGGTGGCGGTGACAGCGTGTGACGGTGCAGTATCCGCGTATGGCTCTAACCGCCATAACCCTCTAAGGGCGCCAGAGGCGCGCCCTATTCTGGTCAGTCGGCAGTCATAGCCTCCGCCCACACCGGTGCACCGTAGAGTGCCATTGACGGGACAACCCCCATGTACAGCCGTCTCGTAGCGACGCTGGGTTCACCCAAACTGGGTAAGAGCCGCCCAAGGGCGGACGCAGCGCCGACCAGCCTGGGAGTAGCAGTAATGTCTACGTCAAGCTCAAAATGCACCACTAGGAGATTTGAAGCCAAACACTCCCAAATTTGAAATGTGAGGTAGATATACCTTATTCAAAACGGTCAGTCAGTCAGTGTAAGTAAGGAGTAAATAGTTGTATATATTTTGTTTTTAAGTTAATGTACTTTAGGCCATGATTTTGACCTCAAAATAATAAAAAGTAATGAAAAGAAACTTACAGTCATTTCTTAATTCTTCAAGTAGACTCTCCAAATAACTATTTAGCCGTTGCTGAATTGATACTAGACACGTGACGATCAGATTGAATTGTATTGAAAGCAAATGCAGTTGACATACGGTTAAGTATTCAGCGAGAAAACACAGTGCTTGTAACGGCACTGAAATAATATTTCGATGTTGAAAGTATAATTACAGAATTTATATTGAGCAAAAGATGAATATTTCTTCAAGATGCAGAATTTTCGAATGTTGCTGCTGCTGAATGGGTAATTTATTTAAAATTCTGAAACGTGGTCGTATTTACTAAGGCGTGCATGTTTCACATCAAGGTAACAAACGTGAGTGTGATCTAAAATTAAAGCAGAAGAGATTGCGCAAGAGTAAAGCAGCAATTAATTAAATAAGTCAATATAAAAGCTTTAAAAATGTAATGTCGTTAATAGAAACGGAGAAAAGAAGAGAAGACGCCATTTTGCGGGATATTTGGTTACGGCGCAATATGTAACATTATAATAGGGTTTCGGCTGTTTTCTTTTATAGCCGGCTTCCTGCCTGACGCCAACCCTCCTTGGGAATGTAATCATTTCCACATGCGACACAGGAAGAAAGTAAATTAGGGTAAGGAAACCGGATAGAGCGAGGGAGCTATTTTGATGATTGCAGTATCGCGGTGAAAACCTCCACACAGTGTCTTCGCTAAAAGTGTAATTTTTAAATCTGTTTATAATCTCTTAACTGTAAACAGATTTAAAAATAACATTTTCACTATGCACTAATAAAGGACACGTAGGAAAATAACGGAATAGAAACGGAAAATGAAGGATAACAAATTGGTTGATTTCAAAGAATTGCTAAAGTCTAACAGTATCAAAAATCTTCAGAAACTTATTGATATTATAGTGAAGGACATTTGTCTTTATTTCACAACAAATACAGCGACATCAATTTAAAATAATTAATTTATACAAGGAAAAAAGTTGCGAGTATCAGATACCCTGCAAGGTTGACCATGTCATATCCGAGATTTTAATGTATTATCATATAATCAGTAATTTAATTCAGTATTCTTTGTGTTCAGGCGCTATGTAACAAACAGGCATACTTACCTGTACCATTTGCAGCTTGTACGTCATATATGTAGATCCCAAATTCTGTGAATGCTCCAAAGTATCCGTGAATTAGTAAAATGATAACTTTAAACCATGTTTTAATTTCGCCATTAGAAGATGGTCGAAAGAGATATTGAAATGTTTTATTTATCTGTAAAATTGTAACAACATATTTAATGTATAAAAATATAATAACAATAGCTTTAAGTTATATTATTTGGAAATCAGTTTCAGAAGAAGAAATATTATTCTTATTTAGAAACTATTTTCGAAACTTGGTTTTACTAACGTATGTTTTTCAATACTGTATTAGCTGTAACTATAAGCAGACTGAAGGTTTGTTGTTTGTTAAGTAATTATAAATCTTATAGTTATTACGAATCTTTAATGAAGTATTTTAATTACTATGTCATCATTTAACATCTAGCATCGAACTACTACCGAAAAAACTATTTGATCAAGCGAGCGAAGCGTTTCCATTTTAAGTCTGAATGTCATTTGGCTTCCACTTGTCTATGTGTGGTTTTGGTCTGTAAGTTGTTGTACTTACAACAATTGGTGACGGGTTCCTTGATTTTCTTGTTTTTTTAACTATACGCGATTTTCTATTGGGGGAAATAGGGGGTCATTTAGAAATCATCAGCGACTAAAAAAACAAAAAGTGATTAACTGAATGGTCATTTACTGACCTAAATAAGTAAAAAATAAAACAAAATAGAACATCAGAGTTTACCTTCAGCAAAGTTTTTCTTTTAACCCGCCTATTGGACTCAGAATCTCGTATCGAATAATTTAATACCAAACTACTTATTAGTGAAAATCAGTTAATTAATAATGCCGCAGCCTTTCCCCTTTTTTAGGGAATCACCTTTTTTAGCCCTTTCCGATTCAGGCGGAGAGCTGACCTAATACAAACAACTTAAACTTTGAAAAATCTAGAAATCTGTGTACTAGTGTGTCTTCAAGAAAAGTTTAACAACATGCTCGCAAGGTCTGCTGCTCACACAACCAACAGTATTAAAAAAAATTATATATCAACAAAAAATAAATAAGTTACCTGTTCTAAGCGAGCCATACAATGGATCATGAGCCGAAGTCTGTTGTAACCAGTGAGAGCTATTATTAAGCACTCAACGACTTGCAATATATAGGTAAGTATCACCACTATGCCCATGAACTGTGTGTTGGACGATGGTTCGTATCCATCTGAGAATTCTTCTCTAGCATCAAAAGCTATTACACCTGCAAAAAATTCTGGAAAAAATTAAAATATTGATGTATTTTTTGTTCACTCATTGCATAGCATAATCGCTTCGTTAACTTAACGTAACTTTTACTGATCCTTTTATACTTTTGCTTTATGTTTTCAATACCTATTATGTACAAACACAGTCTCTTTAGATAGATAGATAGATAGATGAACTCTAAGAGCATCTTTATTGTACACAAACAAAGAGGTTACAATATTTTACTTATATTACTTACTAGCTAACGTTATGTACAATTGGCGACCTTATCGCAATTTGCGATCTCTTTCAGGAAACCATTGGATGGATAGAGAAAACAAAAGTGAAAAGAGGGGCTGCAGGGTATAATATATTTAAGAAGCCTATGGAAAAAGAAAATAATTATAAATAAGTGGTATTTAGAGATACTTAGCATAACATGTCACCATTCACGAAGACAAATAGTGTTCTTTCACTAGTTTTTTAAAATTTGTCAACGTTTGTGCACGTCTGATGGCCAGTGGCAATTCATTCCATAGACGGACAGCCTTAATTGTGACTGATTTGTCCATAAATTTCGTGGTATGTGTCGGCATTTTTAGCTTAAGAGTCTCAGACGACCTCAGGAATCTCGAATGCGTATTGTGCAAAAATTCAAAACGTTGTTTGAGATAGCCTCCCTATCTCAAACAACGTTTTGAATTGTTAGGAAAAAAGTGCTAGGATTGAACAGAGTATTGTACAAAAGTGTAAGGATATGAGTATTCCGGCGAAGGCGTATAGGTAACCACTTGAGCTTAATCCGATATTCAGAGACATGGTCATATTTGCGTAGTCCAAAAATGAACCTGATGCAGAAATTTTGAAGTCGCTCAAGTTTATCAAGTTGGTCCTCGGTGAGATCAGGACAGCTGGCATCTGCATAATCAAGGATATGAAGAAGGAGTGATTCTGCCAGCGCAATTTTAGTGGTAACCGGAAGAAAGTTATGCAGTCTTCTAAGGGACCTTGCAGATGCAAAAAGTTTCCTATTGACTTCTTGCAATTGTGGGCACCAGGATAGGTCTTTGTCAATGATTATTCCCAGGTTCTTTACTGTGTCCTGAATGGGAATGACAGCACCATCGCAGCTAATCTGGAGTTGACTTGACCAATCTATTTCTCTCATCCTGGAACTACCAATAACAATAACTTTCGTTTTCGCAGGATTCATCTTTAGGCCATGCTGCTTGCTCCAAACACAGATCTGTTCTAAATTTATGTTTATAGCACTTATAGCTGTTGATAATTCTTCTGGAGAAGCTTGTGTATAAATCTGCAAATCGTCTGCATAAAGGTGATAAGAAGAAGAAAGTTTATTCGAGATTGAGTTAATAAAAACTGCGAAGAGCAAAAGAGATAGAACGCCACCCTGTGGTACGCCAGCAGGTGTAGTGCACCATGTAGAGAAAGTGTCTTCAATAGGGATGCGCTGTTGTCGACCAAACAGGTAGTTACGAAACCAGTCAATCACCGTTGGAGATGTTTTAAGAGAGGACATTGTCCCAAGCAAGAGATCGAAATCAACGGTGTTGAAGGCATTACTGAAATCAAGTAAAGCTAACACCGTAAATTTGTCATTTTCCATTCCCGACCTTATATCATCCGTCACATGAGCCAATGCTGTTGTGGTACTATGACCGGGACGATAACCAGATTGAAGAGGATGTTTTTAGAAAGGAAAAGGATAAGTTGTTTGTAAACCAGGCGTTCAAGAGATTTGGAGAGGAAGGGTAAGATGGATATGGCGCGATATTCAGAAAAGCTAGTAGGGTTACATTTCTTTGGCAAAGGAATAACTTGCCCTTCTTTCCATGCCACGGGAAAGTTCCCACTTGATATGAAAAAATTAAAGATGTGAGCTAGAACAGGAATAATTTTTATCCGAAACTGACAGGATCATGTCACGGCTAATATTATCACTACCAATTGCACGGGAGTTAATAGACATTATACTCTTCTTAACATCACAATCGGTGAATTGGCTAAAGACGAAAAGCTGGATAGTCAGCAGCTGGAAGAGAGGAAAGATATTTTAAAGTGTTTGCTTTTATAGTCCTATCCAAGTTGGATGAAGCCGAGAAATGCTTATTCAGCAGATCGAAATTTAGGTCTTTAGGGATTGTATCTTGTCGAGGTTTTTCAACTCCTAGTGATCTAAGAAATTTCCGTACTTTGGCTGGGTCTCCATTTTCTACAGAGGAGTGAATATGTTGGCGTTGTGCATTCCTACACACCTTATTGCAGTGATTTCGTAAAGTGATATATTTCTCCCAGTTGTCCGTAGTTGGGCTTTTTTAGTAAGTAGCATTTTAATGTTTGGAGTCAGCCAAGGTGATGGAAGGTGTTTTACTTTTATTTTGCGGATTGGAGCGTGTATGTCATATAGCTTGGTCAAGATTTCTGTAAAGATTCTGATTTTGGTGTCTATACAATCCGAATTATGTAGGCTAACCAAATCCATGGCACGAAATTTGCGCACGAAATTGAAATTTTTGAGCAGACAGGTATTAAAGTCTCCAACAAGGATAGTTTGACTGTACGAAGGAATCAACGATTCAAGAATAATGTCGTAATAAATACCGAGAAGGATTTTCCATCCAAGTTTTTTTTATATTTGGCTAAACAATTTATCTCATTTATTTTATATGCAAGTTACTACATAGTACTGTATTTATATTGTAAGGTCAAAATATCTTACTCTTGGATGTGAAAACTAGCCAAGTCAAATCTTCATTCAGGATTATTTACAGAACTTGGTAATCATTTAGATCTCAATTCTTTTGTTGACGTAACTTGGTTTCCATTTTCACATTTATGTTTTTGATGGGATATCGTTGCTTTTTATGAAGAAATTATTATAATTCATCATTCAAAAGTGATCTGTAAAATTAACATTTTTCCTTTTATGTTGTATAGTTTTCTTTTTTGTGCTATTTTGTACATTTTCTTGAACATTAGAAATATTAGAGCGCATTGCTCATTCATTGATAAATCCTTCCTTACGTAACCTACATTTTTGGTAGTGATTCTGTACATTTTCAAAATGTCTGTTAAAAGTTAAAATAAGTAAAAATTCACTATTTTCTGATTTTTTCTTTTGCATACACACAATCACTCAGATAGACGCCAAATTTCAACTTTCTAGGTCATCGGGAAGTGGATTAGGTTTTTCAACTATATGTCAGTCAGTCAGTGATAAAAATGCCGATTTTCAAACGAAAATATCTCAATGGCTGTTTAAGCTATATTTATGAAATTTCGGGTGCTGATTAATCGGGGTTTTAATAAATAAACAAAAATTCAAGTATTAATATTAAATAGATTATTAGTTATTAAGTGGTCAAAAGTGGCTCCAAATGGTTCGTGTAATATAAGACACGACTGCTGCATCGCCAGCTCTTTTTTCTTGAATTTGGCTTGACACGCTGCCGCGTGTCTAGACCGTGGAAGTTACTTTTTCTATTTCAGAATTATGGCACTGTATGTGTAATTTGGGATATAGGGTTCTTTAGTGAAATAGCATAACTTTGGGTTTGTTTATGTTTATAACAGCAGTACTGATTGATTGTGGTGTTTTTTTCTGAAACCATATTTTATATTACAAAGTAAATTGCTATTGTCTAAGTATCTAGACATTGACTGGTTGATACGTATTTCAAATATTTTTGAAAAACTTATCAACCAATCAATCAACAAACCAAAAAATACTGAAATCTTTTCTATGGGCCGGTAGTTTTTCATTAACGTTGTATCCTTTTTTTGTGTATGTGTTTGTATAATTTAATCAATCATATACCCGACCATTCATACAAATACAAATAACATTTTTCACTTACGTAACATAATAGTGACTAGAAAAGTGTACGCATAGTAAAACCGTGACACGGATACACGCCAACCGCCACGTACTCTCTCAAATTTAATTGGTGCCATGCCAGCTAAGCGCGAAACGTGCAGAATGAAACTTAGGGTGCCAGATACCGTGCAGTCCGATTCTAAAGATGTCTCTAGGTCCATGTTAAGGTAACTGTAAAATAAATTTGATATGTTAGAAGACAACTGTCGTGGTTTCTTAAAAGTAATTTGGTAAAGAAAAACTGCATTGTAACTAGACACAAAGAAGGATTAATATGGTTACAGACTTAGTAGTAACTTTTAACTTTTCGAAACTTGTATCTATTAAGCAATGTTATAAGAAAGCTTACATTTATCTAACTCTCACTGCTTGACGTGGATATCACCCTGTTCCATCATCCCTTGCGACTAACGTATTTATATACCATTTATAACGAAAATAGTAATATGTACTCAGTGATAACATAGTAAATAATTGATCCATGACTGTGAAGGTTATAGTGAATCAAGTAAAATGGATATGAACCTATAATAATATCAAAATTTTCGTATATTACAAGCAATTTATTATGGTTATCACTGTCTAATGAAATACTAGGTTAAAAACAAAATAAAATTGCAAGTTGAAGGTGAAGGAAGTGGTCCTTCACCTTGTTTTTTTCTCTCGTGTGGATTATGACCAAGACATACTGGTAGATTTGAAATCAAGAAGCGTTCGTAGGACACTCAGTAAATTTTGCATTGCCAAAAAAGAAATTGTATAGACCCAATTTTTTTATTAAATCTTTTCAAATAACCTACCTGCACCTTCATCTGCAATTTTCAATACACTTTTTCCATGCGCCTCAGACACTCTTCCTCCATAGCCTACTCGAACGCAGCTAGCGAATCTTCTGGCCATGAAAACTGTATCCCTTTAAATTGATTTTAAATTTTAAGGTATAAATAGAAGTCACACGCTGCCAAATCAGGGCTGTATGAAAGATGACACAAAAAACTGACCGGTATGCTGTTCAGAAAATACCTCACTCTGACCACCGAGTGCGCGGGTGCATAGTCGTTTTGAAGTACGAGCCCGCTGAGCCCGTTTTAGGTCATTTGCTACTGACAGTAGTGAACACTTCTGACAATCAATTGGTAGTACCCCAATCGACATTAATGTTGCTTTGATCCCGTAAAGGTATTGACACCAGATATCCTGTCATAGTGAAAAAACTGGCTATGAAAACCTTCTCTGCGCTTTTCGTTCGCTTCACTTTGATAGGCCTTGGCTCATTTTAACACAACCAAAATATTGAGTAGCGCTTAGTTTCTGGATCGTATTGGTAAATCCAAGATAGCCGAAACAAGCCTGCACCAAACTTAGCTATCGAATCATGGCACCATTCCACGTGAGCCTGCTTCTGAGCGTCGGTCAGGTTGTGCGGTAGCCAGCGCGAAACTATGCTCCTATGCGAAGAAGTTCATGTAAAATCTTGTGAACTTTTACTGAACCAATTTTTAACATATTTTGAATCTCTTTACGTGACTCGTCAACTCTCTTCTATGAAATTTTGAATTTCTTCCACAACCACTAAAACTTTCTTCATCCGCCAAAGTTTGCCGACCTTGCTTAAATTCGCTTAGAAAGTTACCTTAGATGGGCCTTCATCTACAAATGCAATTTGATTCAATTCCTTCGGTTTTAGGCCACATTTAAAGTCGTAAAATATCATCGTGCGAAAATGTTCTACTATTACTACAAATTACATACCAATATATGAGTAGATTAACACGGACATCTTAATAGAAAATATTTTTAGTATCTGTAGTGCCCATTTCTATTCTGTGGCAGTGCCTCATACATTTTTTTTGTGAGTGGGAGATTGTTTTAGATGTAATAGTTCCGCATTTATGTGTTTTATTTAATAGGTGTAAAAACTTGTAACTAAATTCCACTACATTTTTTTCTTAAAATTGCCATTCAACGTGGCAATGCTGTCAGCCTTTTGGGAACCCTGCCAGTAGGTGACGATGCGGAGGAATTTTATGACGCATGTATGTTCCATTTAATAACGGTGCAAAATCTCAAAAGTGTTCGACTACATAATATGTTCCTATGTATTACACTTGACTGTGGATAGACTGTGTTAGAAGGCCCGGACTTCCCGGCAGTAGCTATTTCGAGTAACAGGTATGCGACCTTGCCTTGCTTGAGCTATTGCCTAAACTCCCCAATCCATCCAAATAAGCGATATCCTTTCCATTCGATTGCAATTGCCTTCCTGTCTTATCTACCTTTCCCTTTTAACGATATCCCTTCCCTTCGATTGCAATTGTCTTCTTGTCTTGTCTTGTCTACCTTTCCCTTTTAATATACTCACAATTTTCTCATCTTTAATTTCCAAAATACCCGGTTGACGGCTATAAGCTCGCTTTCTATTACATTAGTGGTACCAAATTATATTTGGCAAAATGAGGTTAATAGTACCTACGCCTTCAGGGATACAGGCATAAGAGTGCATGTATGCATGTATGTAATTATTATTTTTAATGGATTGTCGAATTGGGATTTGACATTAATTACGCTATTAGACCAAAAAGAACGCGAGTGAGAGTATTTTCAAGGGCACGCGTGGCAGGCGTGACCTTATATATGTATGTAAATTGAAATTAAATGGTGACCTATCAAGCGTTACTCATTATGCAGTTTAGCTAGTGAAAACTTTTAAATTTGTGAAAAGAAATTTTATCCAGTAATATTTATTTATTTAAAGATTGCTTACAGTTGTAACATTATTACTTAATCTAAAAAATATACATAAGAATCTTAGGCTAATGCACAACCACGTTGAAGCAAACACAACTTGCACATATATGCCCTGTGCTGATTTTAAAAAGTTAGAAATGCTGACAGATACAGGGATACTTTATTAGTGAAAGCCATGGGTGTAAAAGTTAGGCTTGATCATTGTGTGACTACAGAGGCAGCTTGGCAATGTCTGACAGAAATTAAAATATGTTATGATGTATATTGGTCGGACCATTTTACGTTGGAAATATTTTGTAACTTAGGTAAATTAACATATAAAGTGCAATATACAGCCAGTGTAGACCACAAGGTGAGATAGGGGGAAAGGGACGCTGAGCAAATAAACTTCTATAGAGAAGAGTATGGGAGTAAACTCAGGTATGTTGACTTTCCAGCGGAACTGACTCTGTGTGCCGATAAAAAATGTAGTGACAGGTGTCATCACGTAATAATAGATAATTTATATTACAGAATTGTAAATAGCTTAAAGTTAGCAGCTCAAACAAGTTCTAGAGTTAGGTATCGTAAGAAACGACAATATGTTATCGGCTGGAACAAGCATGTGCAACAATTTCATCGGGACGCGCGACTCAATTTTCAGATTTGGGTGCTATGTGGAAAACCAAGCTCGGGTGACATTTATGACAATATGTGTGAAACCAGGAAACTTTTTAAGTCTAAGCTTAAATGGTGTCAGTACAATAAGAACCAAATTAAAATGGATATCTTAGCAACTCACCATAAAGCTAAAGACTTTAAGAGTTTTTGGAAGCACACCAAGACGTTGGAGACTGGGTCGTTTGTACCTGTTAACGTTGAGGGTGAGTATGAACCGGGCCACATAGCCGAGTTATTTAGGAAACAGTTTAAAGTTACATCCCCCCTGGGGTTTTTACAGAGCGAGATTGGTGTTAGGGACGTATCTGGTAAGCCTTTTTAAGTGTTCAGCGAAGGAATTCGCATGTATTATTAAAAACATGAGGAGAGGCAAGTCACCTGGGCACGACGACCTAAGCATTGAGCACTCGCAGTATGCAGGTATTCGCTTACCACGATTACAGGCTTTGTTTTTTAATTTATGTCTGGGTCATGAATATTTACCCCAGGAGTTTATGAAGACCATCGTTGTGCCAATAATTAAAAACAAAACGGGTGGTGCCTCCGACAAGACCAACAACAGACCAATTTCACTGGCTATCGTCCTTGCTTGATAGTCAACTAAGTAGGCATGTACATCTGCACGAGGCCCAGTTTGGATTTAGAACTGGGCAGTCGAGTGAAACTGCCATACTGCGACTTAAGCATACTATCCAGTACTATACTACAAGGAAAACGCCTTTTCTGGACTTGTCGAAGGCATTCGACCTGGTGTGTTACAACATTTCATAGGATAAACTCCGGGAAGAGACTGATACACCCAAGGACATAGTCAGTCTTTTGAGTTACTGGTACAACAACCAGACTAATATGGTTAAATGGGCGAGCTCATTTTCTACAGAGTATGGGTTGGAGTGTAGGGTTAGACAGGGAGGCCTTACTTCACCTCGACTCTTTAACCTATATATTAATGGGCTGATAGATGAGCTCACCGGCACCGGACTTGGCTGTTCCATTGATGGGGTATGCGTTAATAATATTAGCTATTTATTTTATTCATTTATTTCATACAAACTACGTGTTAGTTAAACATATTTGAAAGGTCATCTTATGACTTTTGTAGCAATGAATCAAGCTTCTGTAGTCGAACTAGGTAGAGCTTATATTTCGACAATCAGCGCCAAACTCCTCTATATACAATATAGTTAGCCTTCTAGAAGTAGGTACGGTACTTATGCTAGATTAAACATATTAGCTAATTTAACAGAATTAGATATACAGTATTAAACAAGAATTTGGTGTGTGTTCTTGTGTGTAAATGCGCCGTGAGAGTGTGGCAGTGCGTGTCGTGTGTTTTTGCTTGTTGTGTGTATATGCGTGAGAGAGTCTGTTGCAGTGTGTAACTATTTTACTGAATAATGTAAAGGAGTTGTTCAGTCTCTTCATAGTTGAGTTTTTGTAAATAATTAATCAATTTCCTTTGCACTGCATCCCCGTTAGTGGGTAGATGTTAAGAATTTTAATTAAAGTCAGAAAAGTTTCTACTAAATTTGGTTTTGCAATATATCGGGGTTTCACATACCTTGTGTTTTCTACGTTTATTTAACAACTGCGAATCATAAGTCAGTTTGCTGTGTTGTAGCAAAATCATTTTCAGAATATACAATTGCCTCACAGTTAGAACTTCACACATTTGGTAAAGTGCCGTTGTGGGATAGTATATGGGCTTTTTATTGCAAACTTTGAGAACAGCTCTCTGGGCAATCTCAACGGACTTCATTGTGGTTTTGTACGTACCCCAAGAGGTAATGCAATACATCAGGAGCGACTGACATAGTGCATAATATATTTGCTTCATTAATTGCGGTTCGGCTACATGCCGCAGTTTTTTAAATATATAAATGAGCTTACAAGTCCTAGCACAGAAGTGTTTGATGCGCTTTTTAAAGTTAAGATTACCATCTATCGTAACACCAAGGTATTTTGCAATATTAACACGCTCCAGCGATGTACAATTACAGTCAACTCCTAGGCGACACTCGTGTGCAATAATATTATTGTTTATGTTGAAGCCCGCAGTATTCTTTATGCTAAAGCAAATATATATTTTGTTTTATCTATATTCAATGTTAGGATATTGTTTAGTAGCCATCTCGTAACAGTATCAAAACCCCGCTGGGTAGCGTCGAAAACTTCATCCCAGGTTTCTGCGGCAAAAACTAGGACTGTGTCATCAGCGAAGGAAATGATTTCGCCTTGGGTGAGTTCAACTATGTGAGCTCGTTTATATATACGAGGAATAAAGTTTAACGTAAAACGCTACCCTGCGGAACACCGTGATTTACAGGAAGGTATGTACTTCTATGCTAGCCCACTCGGACACATTGAAATCGCCCAGTAAGGTAACTTTTTATAAGTGCAAGTTGTGCACCTCTAATTCCAAGTTTTTCGAGTTTGCCCAGCAAGGCGGACGGACAGAAATCGTATCAAACGGCTTAGCAAGGTCTAAGAACACGCTAATACATTTGTTACCCTTTCACAGGTTAGAGCTTGCAACGCTTGTTAGCTTATTTACAGCATGTTTAGTGCACTTTCCTTCTCGAAATTCGTACTGATTTGAGGATATAAGATTATGTTTTTCAAGGTAGTTTTTTAGTCTAAAATTGATCATTTTTCCAAAATTTTTGATATTGCCGGTAGTATGGATATTGGTCTATAATTGTTGATACGACTTCTGTCACCGCTCTTATAAATAGGACATACTTCAGACCTTTTCAGGGAATCAGGGAAAATGCCAGATTTTAGACAGTCGTTGAAGGTTTTCGTGAGAGGAGGTACAAGAATGTCTTTGTGCTGTTTCAAGAATTTGCAAGATATGGTATCGCTTCCTGAGGCGCAGTCTGTTTTTAAGAGGGTTATAATATTATTTACCTCTTGTTCATCAGTATCCAAGAGGACCAATGAATTAAGTTTAGTTGTAGTGTTTGTGTTTTGAGGAAGTGAATTCGGTGTGTGTGCAGGGGAATATGCATTTTTTTACTGATTTTGTCTGCTAGTAGGGTTTAAACATTTATAAAATGGTTGTTAGCTTCGTGTAGTGACTGTTCGGGTGAAGAAGAGAGCGTCAAGAATTCCTTAGGGGTGTGGCGTTCTTTTGGTAGTGTTGGTAACGGTTTTAATAACTTTCCATAACTGTTTGCTGTCTTTTTGCGTAGATTTAAGTAGTTCCTTTTCATAGTTTGTTTTAGCTTTCTTTAATATATTGTTGCAGAAATTTCTGTAACGTTTGTATGTTATTTTTAATGTTATATTATCAGGAGACGAATTTGCTTTTTTATGTAGCTTATCTCTATTTTGTAGACATCTCAGTAAGCCTGGAGTTATCCACGGCTTTATTAGTCGCTTACGGCGTGAAAGAGTAATTGTTGTTGTGTTCTTTTCCATTAGATAGTGTAGGCGTTCTATAAGGTAGTCGATACAGTAATTTGAGTTATCTGAGCTGTAAATTACGTTTAAATCTAGTTTTGAGATGTAATTTTCTAATCCTGTACAGTTAGTCTTAGTGAATGATATAGCGGAGTATTGTCTTGTTGTTTTAGTGTCCAGATTCAGATTCAGATAGTTTATTGTTGTCACAGGTATACAGGGTATTACAAGAAAGGTCTTAATTCTAAAGTACAGATCTCTGTGACATACCGTACTAGACGGTGTACAATATTACACGTCAAATTTAAATATCCAAGAGAACAATTTTAAACAATTAATATTTTTAATTGTTTTAAATCTTTGTCATTAAGGTAGTCAGCAATACTGTAATAAATCTTGTCTAATAATAATAATTTTACATGTTTTTTAAATATATCTATATTCTCTTCACCTAGTAATTTTTGTGGTAATTTGTTGTACAGCTTAGGACCCATACAAAATATGCTTTTATTTAACATGGTTGTCCGTGAGGCTACCAAACACATCATATCTCGACGTCTTGGTCTATTTACTAGAACTGGGTCGGGCACATACCTGTAATTTGGCACCTCTGAATTCACAAGATTGTATTTAAGGGCAAGTTGTTGATGTACAATCCTCGCCACTTGATTGTGTCTATGCAAATATTCCCCGTTGGCAAGACCAGAACATCCAGAAATAATATGCCTGATAGATTCACCGGGACGGTGGCATGCCCGACAGATGTTCACGGTTTCTCCGAAAAGATCACCAAACCGTAGCCAAGATGTAGATGCTTTAAAGTCTAACCCAGGCCCATTTAGGGCCCGATAAAAACGACCATGAAGTTCTACCAAAGGAATACACATCAGAACCGGCATGACCCAACCGTTGCAGGCACGCATTTTTGTTGTTATTATTAAATTTGACTTTACCGATTAATGACAACTTTAGTAACAAGCCTAGCACTACACTATAAGTATAGACTAGAATATATTATCTGTATTACTTCACTTTGTGGAAATCTCAAAATACAAGACTGCGCTATAAAAGTTAAATCCTTTTATTTAAATAAAATCAACAATTTTGTTACCCCCTGATAAAAGACTTTTAAGTACTTTTTTTAGGGGGACAAAGAAGCGCTCCTGCAGCGCTTGTTTCATATGAGTTTTAGGCATTCCCAGTGACTATGATATACCTAGATACTTGTAGCTTTCAGTGGCAGACAGAGATCTGAGTTTTGTTGAATCTGAAAGTTCGACTCCTTCAGATTCTACTAAGTATCACGCCTTTCTTTACATGACTGCACACTTGTCCACACCAAATTCCATCTGGATAGAGTTACTAAAGTTTTCACTCACCTTCAGTAACGCTGTCAATTGCAAATAAGTGGGGGCAATAAGTTTCAAATCGTCCATGTACAGAAGGTGAGATATAACTCGATCGTCTTTCTGCAACCTATTAAATATTTATTCCGTTAATAGAATCCGAAATAGTGAAATATCTATCATTTAATATAAATATTATTATTAGTATTATAATATACTTTTGTTTTACACTACACAAAAACCACACTAAACTAAAAGAGAACTTATTATTATTACATTATTATTTATTAACTTATAATATACTAGCAACCCGTCCCGGCTTCGCACGGGTACAAATTATAAATCAAAACCTTCCTAATCAATCACTCTGTCTGTTAGTGAAAACCGCATTAGATTTACCATAGCAGCGCCATCTATTGATTACTTACTCAACCCAGTCGAAAGGTATCGACATCTGTTAGAATCATTTGGAGTTAACAGATAATTGTGACTGTCAAATAATAACAGACAAATAATTAGCAATAAATTAAAATTGCGACTATAATTTGAGATTTAAACTATCCTATCTCTCAAGTTGGATCAAACTGCACATGGTGTGCGAATTTTATTATAATCGGTTAAGTGGTTTAGGAGTCCATTGAGGACAAACATTGTGACACGAGATTTATATATTTTAAGATATTAAATGTATCAAATTTGTCTTATCCATCGTAACATTACTCTCTAAACAAACAGTTACACAGCACAGTTGTTACGGAAAAAATGTTTAATTTTCTTCGTAAACCGCATTACATAATAACAATTCAAACAGCTACCGCGATCCCATCTACGTAATAATTTCTATGTGACTTTATCGATATTGATAAATTTACCGTTTCGTATTAGACAACAAAGTATCATATCAATAACTTTGCCATAAATGTCATCATTGGAATAGACGTCCATTTTTTACATTTTTGTTCGCGCGGGATAGAATCCATAATAAAATAATATATATATATTTATATTATTTTATTATGGACTCAATCAGCGCAGGAATTCCGCCAATGTCAAGTGTTTTCTAATTGTTAAAATAATATATATAACTAGCTGCCCCGACGTCAAATGTTTGACAGCTAGGGATATGACATGTGTTTTAATTATTATTTACTCTGTGGAAAATAGGAAAAGAAATGTGTTGTTTTTACTATTTCCGCTAATATTATAAATTTCAATATATATAATAAAATTCAATATATAATAAAATAGTATAAATTTCAATTTAATTAAAACAACAATGTTGACAAATGAGCTGAAGGACGCCAATTTATATAACGAATTGTAATTATACATTACATTGTAAATCGAATGTAAATGTATGAAGGAATTAGAGGCTATAATAATAATAACGATTAAATATAACCTTGTGGCTGTCGAGTTACCGTACTATAGGTATTTTATATATATGTGCCCGACCCAGTTCTCGAAAATGGTCGTGCAACATTGTTGTTGCACGGTTTTCGAGAACTGGATAAATTGGGATCGATCTATCATCAGTCATCACTGACAGGACTATTGTTGCACGGTTAGCACGCCGAGCAATGATTGTTAACATTACCATTCCCCATGACGACAATCTCAAAAAAGCCGAAAAAGATAAAGATATTAAATATTTGAACTTAGCCCACGAGATTGACTTGTAGGATGTGGATTCAGCAATTATTGTGCCGATAGTCATTTCGGCCCATGAGTTAATTGCTAAGAGCCTCAACCAACACCTTCAGAGGCTCACGTTAGGCAGCTGGATTAAGAGCTTGATGCAGAAGGCAGTCATCCTCGATACGGCACGTTTAGTGAGGAGGTTTCTGTCTCTGGAACCCTAACCACCGGTAGCTTGGTCCCTGTACCTAATACCGGTGGAGCACTATTTTTTTTATTTTTTTATGTATTTTTTATGTAATCTGAATGTATTTAAAAATATTATTTATATGTACATTTAAGTAAATAAAGATAGTAATAATGACATTTATAATTTATATTGCCGGCAAGAATATTGCAGCCATACATTGCAGTAAAGGTATTCCTCGTTTAGATAGTATAAATATACCTACTCTTAATTCTATAATAGTACACAATAGGAACTAAATTTTTCAATATCCGTATAAAGGTTGTCTGAAAGAAATCACCGTGAATGATAAGACCGCCAATTAAAAGAAAAAAAACATGTCTCTATTACCTCCCCTTGCATTACCCTAAAATGGAGTACAACGAAGAAACAAAGTAAATAATATTTATAAATCAAATAATCAAATAAATTTGTACTCCTTTAATTTAGAATTCAATATTTAAAAAGATGCAATACTATAATCCTTTGCCGGTTTTGTTAAACCTGCTTGCACTCTGAACCTTCCAGCTATCTGTCTTTCGTGGAATTTATCTGCAACATTTACTGGTGGGGGTTCATTTTTTTTTACCCAACGGCCAGGGTAGGCTGTCATCAAGAACGGGATACGAATACATACGGGAGTGCTTCTGAAAGTGACTTTACAAGATTTGTGTAAGTATCCACCCCACGCCATATGATTCATTGTTGAGAATCAGAGGAACAGTTGAAACAAATACACGGAGAAATATAAGAACACAATACAGAAAATACAGTACAGAGTTAATATTCCTGTATCAACGAACAATAATTCGAAAGAACTTTGGACATATTTGACAGTTGATAGTGGCATGTAAATTTAAAAAAAAGTTCTATATCTTCCCTACCGGTCAGAATTATTTGTGAAAGTAAAGAAGCTTACATTATCGATATTTTATGCAGCTAGACCAGGAAAGTAAAAAATCTCGTCATGTTGCGGCAAATAAATGGTACTGTACTAATGGCAAGATTAGTCTGGCCATTAAAAGAAATTAGTACACTTTTCTCATAATTAGTAAATGACGTTTTAGGTTAGCCTAAAAACGTCATTAACATGTCAATACCTAAGCATGGTCTATTTTTGAGGTTGTGTGATTTTTATGCAGTAAAATGCTAAAAACTATTCATATTCGTGAGAGAAAAGAGGTTAATAATGTATTTAAGTATTTGTCGGCAAGAAATTCTGAGGGATTGGTATTCCGGAATTTTATTTCTTTAAATAAATACCATAACAAAGTAACAAAATAGGATCTTATGGTATGTAGGTATATGGCACAACATGTTTATCTGCAAGGTGTGGCATGCAAAAAAATTTAATTATTATTATGGTAAATTAGTACTTTATGCAGAAAAAAGCATCTTCAGTTTTAAATTTAAAGTTAGTAAGTACATAATTATATTTCGTTTGAACACTTGAGTAGTCGCATGCACAGTGAGTAACATTATTTAATTACATTAATCAATTGAATAACATTGAAATAATATAAATAAGTAAATGAAATGTCAACAGAAATATAAAAATAATAGTATTGTTGGCTTATCAGCATTCACATAAACTTCGAAGAGTCCCCGGTTATATCTCCTTAATCCGGTCCTGTCGCAAAACCCATGCTAAGGTAATGTGTCCTACATATAAACTACCTCCTCGACAAATTTCAGGCCTCTATTAGAAAAAATAAGGACTTTCATAAAAAGAAGAGAGAACTCCTTAATCCAGCCCTGTCGCTAATCCGCTAGCTAACGTCTCCCGTCTGCCTGTGCCTATAAGCTACCTCCCTGCCAAATTTAATAAGACTATTATCAATATCTGTCCTTCGCTGATCATAAGTGCGGTTTGCATGTGAGGTATCTCCTCACACATTTCATTGACTTTGACCTAAAACAGTTCGTCTTTTTCTCGGCATTGTAATGAACACTATAAAACGACACGGAATTGTTTTTACAGTTAATCGAATCGGTCAATTTGAAAACCTCGAACTAAGTCCTCGAGTCACGCTAAAATTTATAGTTAGGTGTGTCTAAACCTACAAAGTCTATTTAGGTAGACAGGATGGTAGATCAAAATTAATTATCACAATGTGTAGGTTTAACTTCACTTCGGTTTATAAACTAAATCTTTTTTTTTAATATACCTTTTTTTACGAAAAAACGAGAAACTACATAATAAATTTGCCAAATTTTAGGTTTTTAGTACAAAAACCTATGTCTCTCACGTAAACTTGTGAGAGTCCTTCGAACTTCTTATTACAGCCCTGTTCCAAGATCCGTTTTTTAGCTGACGTATCCTACCTATATACTACCTACCGGTCAACTTTCAGGTCTCTCTTAAAATAATCAACTCCTTATCACAGAAATAAAAGAATGTTATATTAGTTTCAAATGAATTTTATGTTTTCATAACCTTTTATTCTGGCGCCAAAATCTTATCTGACATATTATAGTGTTACTATAGACTATCTTCACAAACAATATTACCCGTAAGTAACAGTTACCAATAATAGTTTCAATAACAATAATTACAAATATAGACATTAGATATTGCATTGACCTTACACTCATGTTACCTTGCGAGAGCCCTTAGAATACTTTCATCAGCAGATTTTGCAAGCAGGGCCCTGCTGCAAAATCCGTTCTTAGCTAACGTCTCTCACTCATAAACTACTTCCCGGCCAAATTTTAGGTCTCTAGTACAAAAAACCAAGGCCATGCGTATAAACTCGTCAGAGCCCTTAGAACTCCTTAATCAAGCCATGTCGTAAATCTCTTAGCCTACATCTCCTACCGTATAAGCTACCTCCCTGCCAAATCAATACGTAGGTACGACTATTATCAATACCTGTACGTCGCTGGTCATCAGTTTGCACATGAGGTAATGTAATTGACTTTGATGACCTAGGACAGTTCGTCTTTTCCTCGGCACTGTAATGAACACTATAAAACGACATGGAATTGTTTTACAGTCAATCAAATCTGTCAATTTGAAACCTCGAACTAAGTCCTTGAGTCATGCTAAATTTGGTTAGGTGTGTCTAACCCAGTCTTATCCCCACGACGTACGCAATGTGTAAGTTTAACTAAGTATATTTTAAATTTTACATGACCACACGGAAGAAAATACTACAAACGCCATCTATTAACAGTAAGTGGCGATGGAAGTAATGTCAGTTTTTATAGCACGTCAATTAGATCCGTCACGATCGTCATCTATTAAAAGCTAGTATAATATTATGTTATCTGTGATTAAAAGTAATCCGAACGGGCGATTTCCATACAAAATAGCCAATTTTAATTTTTTCGATTTTTATCTGTTCTTTTGGGTTTTCTTTATATTTTTTATTTTTAAACCGTCCCTGAAGTAGTGCGAACAAAACAAAATAAAAAATATTCAAATCCGTCCAGCCATATTTAAGTTTTAGATTAGAGCTAAAAAACGAACAGCAATTCATTTTTAAATATAAGATTTTTAAACACAATCATGTTAAATATTTTTTTATGACTTAACATTGTCCTACATCTTCGTATGACCAATTTAGTGGGATCTCTTTGGCTAAAACGACTTTTGGCATGGATCCTTTCGAGCAGAGTAATTGCAGTTGCACGACCTTGATATATGACGATACATTTAAATATCTAGGCTTAACCATTGATAGGAACTTCAACTGGAAGCCACATGTTGCTGATATTTGTGATAGGCTGAGATGTGTATCAGGCAAGTTTTACCAATTACATAGAATACTGAATAAACACACATTACTGATCGTATACTACGCACTTGCAGATTCACTGCTTAGTTATGGACTTATTATTTATGGTCGAACTTTTATAAGTTATTTAAGAAACATAAAAGATTTACAAATAAGATTGATTAAATTCCTAGTAAGTAAAAAATTAGAGATAAGTGTAACAGTGAATTTGATAAACTGTTTTCCATTTGCAAAATTTTACCCATAGATAAGAAAGTTAAGTACCTAATAGCTTTAGAACATTACCATAGTGAGGAAAATAAAGTAAATGTAACAAATAAATACAATACAAGAAGTGTTAGAGAGAATATGTTAGTTAAACCGAAGGTGTCAAACTACTATGGAGAACGAACGTCCAAGTTTTTAGTACCTAAGATATTCAATGAAACAAGATTACTAAGACAAAATACTAAATTAAACAAAGGTGTCAGCGAGATAGGTCCACAATAATGTTGGATAAAATAATATAAGAATTAATATTGTATAATTTTAGAAGTAAGTAGTAAGTAAGTTAGGGATAATTAGTATAAAAAAGGGCGCATCTCGCCATCAAACGTCAAAGTTTGGCGAGTATAGTATTTAAGTAACGATGTAAAAACAGCTTATAAAATTAAAAAAAAAAAAAAAGTTGTGGAGTCCAAAATGTTTGAATTTCTGGACTATCGAATATTTGTCTACCGAAGCTGTGAAGCTAGTGGGTCATCCTCCTTATAGTCCCGTCCTGGCCTTGTGAGTTTTATTTATTTCCAAATATAAAAGATAAACTTAGAGGAATTCGTTTTAAGAACTCTGAAGATGCCGTGGCTGCGGTTCAAAAGGGCGTGGAAGAGATCCCGAAAGAAGATCACTGCTTCAATGTTTCCATCGCATGCGACGATGCTCAGAAAGGAACGGAGACTACTTCGAAGAGCAATAAAAATATTAACAGGCTTCTATGTCACTCCGTTTTTTATTTTCTAAAAACTTTCAATGTGACCCCCGGGCCCCGGAACTGTGACTTGTGTTAATTGCAAATTATTTAAATAACTTGTATCTATTTCGTTACAAATTGAAAGATATTCTAATCCAATAACAACAATAGTATTTGTTTTCTATAAGTGTTTACTGCTACACAATCAGTAATATGTATGTATGGACAGTTTTCTGCGCAGTTACATTTGAAAATGGTATATTTTTCATACGAAATTATTTTACAAGATCACTTGCTTCTTTAGTAATTCATTTGCAACCAAATGACCTCCTACGGTCCTCCGGACCTCCAAATCCGTCCGTATAGTCAAGAATTGGAAGAAGGAGTGAACTTGTAAGTGAAGTTTTGGTGGCAGTTGGAAGAAAATTTCTCAATCTTTTTAAATTTAAAAAGATTTAAAAAGATTGAGAAATTTTCTACCAACTGCCACCAAAACTTCACTTACAAGTTCACTCCTTCTTCCAATTCTTGACTATACGGACGGATTTAAGGATATTCAGGGTATTTTTAAAAACAATTTAAGGAACAATGAGTTCAAGCATAGATAATAATTATATAGTTCAAGCTCTGACAACACACGCTGCGCTAAGTTTTATAGATGTACCAACTCGGAAGAAACAGGACTCGAGTTAGCTCGAGTTGAAATTGAGTTACGCAACTCGAGTTAGCAGGACGATGCTGAGAAAATTATTTGTGACAAATGACTTTTGAAGTGATAACTTCTTATGGGAGGGTAAACCACTTCGTTACAAAACGCGTTACGGCGCCAGTCTGGCTTCCCTTTCCCTCACGCATACGGCAGCGGTAGGCAGGCTCCTCCTCTCTCACTCTAACCCACAGCGCTAGCCGTATTAGTTTAAGTTATCACTTCTGTCGGGCGTCCCGAAACTCACATTTTTTTACTATATTTTTCTTCCATATAACTTTGTTGGGACAAAATTATTCTGTTGGTAGATACTATTTGTTGACTTTCGTAATTTTCGGCTTCGATCGATGCGTTACAACAGAAACAGTTAGAGAATTAATACTGTTAAACTTATTAACAAGATATAGAAAGGCCAGCCGCGTTAAAAAGTATTTTGATTGAGTATTTTTTGAATAAATAAGACTTCGATGCGCTTAAATCGTGATGGTGATCGTGATCGGTATGATGAGCACAATCGATAGGTCTGTGTCTGAGTGAAATTCATCTATAATATAATTATATGCATTTAGTAACATGGAAGCATGTTTTTCAGCAGTCTGGTTACCATAGTACTGGTGCTGCGTAGTTTGGGATCAGACGGCCGTGCGTGAGGCGTCTCAAGTTATTATTATTATTTATTATAAAAAAATAAGCTGTATTCTTCATCCCTTATTTTTCACCTTTAGAGGTAGAACATTTTCTTCAAATTTAAATGGGACCAACTTTGAGTACAACTAATTCTTTTAAAAAAGAATGATTAAAATAAGTGCACAACGAAAGAGGAATTGTAAAACCATCTCCTTTTCGAAGTCGGTTAAAAAAGTACGCTCATAAAACGAAAGATAATATCTTGTAAATTCGTTTGTGTACGTTAAGCCTTAACCCGAGTTAAGCGCAACTCGAGTTAGTAACTCGAATTGACCCATCACTACCAAGTTTCTTCTCCTTATTAATCTGTTGTAACAACAGTCTTATTTCTTGAAATAAAAGTCGAAGGATACAGGAAAATAACGGAAATAAATTATAAACGAATTTTTTATACTGTAATGTAGTATTTAAATTTAATAGCAAACCGTAATTGTAAAGAACAATCCTATAAAAATGTCTTTTTCATTTGGGACTCCTTCGAGCGCTCCGGCAAGTACAGGCCTTACTGGCTTTAGTTTTGCAGCTGCCAAGTAAGTCAATCTGCATGTACAAAAACTTTTATTAGGAGACTTTGAAAGATATGAAAATGTTATTTTTGAGGATTTAATCATTAAAAAAGGATCATAGTCACATAACCTCATTTTTCGTAAGCTGTCAAATTATTATTGTCAAATTTACTTGAATTTCAGGCCGTCTACTCCCGGGTTTGGACTAGCAGCTACTTCCCAGCCGTCAACTAGTCTTTTCGGTGGCAACCAACAGGAACAACAGCAACAGAGTGCTGCATTACCAGGTTTCGGAGCGACAGCTATTCCCGCTTTTGGTAGCACTACGCCAGCATTTGGCGCTGGCACATCGGCGTTCGGCTCTGGCACCTCAGCTTTTGGTGCCACATCCGCAGCACCAGCATTTGGGACGACTACACCCGCATTTGGAGCCACTGCTGCTCCTGCTTTTGGTATGTGTGTATTTTTATTTTTATTCAAATGTATTGTCTTATAGTGGAATTCAATACTTTAGTATAGGTTACACTGGCACTAGGGACGGATTAAAACTGGTTGTCTCCAACACTAAGTGGATGTGTATAAATAGATATAAGATGCTCACCACACACATCGGATGCCAGCAGTCCATTCAATATGATTCCTGCCAACCGCCCTTACTTAGTGTTTATCATGTGTTAATAAGTGGAGAAAGTGGTGATCTGCCTCAATCCTTACTATCCGTACTAATATTATGAATGCTTAAGTAACTCTGTCTGTCTGTCGCCCTTTCACGCCAAAGCTACTGAACCGATTTAAATTAAATTTGGTACACAGATAGTCTAGAGCCTGAGAAAGGGCATAGGCTACTTTTTAATGGGAAAAAAGGGGGTGTAAGGGGTTGAAAGGTGGGGACGAAAAGTTATATGGAAGTATCATCATATTTATAGCTAAAAGCTTGAAACTTATTTTTTAGGCTATTGATTTGATATAAATACACTATTCCACACGGACAAAGTCACGGGCAGAGAGCTAGTAGAATATAATATTTACACATTATGTTTCTGCGTACACCAAATTTAAATCATTTAGACTATATTCTAATCATAGTCCTAAAGCTACACTAAGGTTTCTCAGCATGTATGTACATGTACTTTACACATACATAACTAAATGACCATAGATAGATTTTAGTATTTTTTTTTGTTTGCATTGATTGTGCCTGGGTCACACATTACTAGCATTCTTGTTAAACCCTCTAGCTAAGCTAAATGCTTGTGTTAGGCTTGTGTGGGTTCACATTGGTAGTGTACTGGGTGAGGTTCGAACCTGCAACCACCTGATCACAAGTCCGATGCCTTAGCCGTTATGCTAACGCCACTACAAATATTAATTTGTTATATTTTTTGTTCTACTAATAGGTACTGCACCTTTTTGCCAAGTTTTGTGTTTGTCCTTATGACAATAATATTTACAATAATTGCAATTCATCTACCTTAGGCAAGGGTTCTGCCTAAGGCGAGGGTTCTGCCTAACACCATGCATGATTTGGTCCCTATCAAACTCTGCTACAAATACACTAATAAAGCGTATGATGCATACACTTAATAGGAAGCATATGTCCCCAGTAAGGAACAGAATAGCGTCTGACTTGCGATCAAGTGGTTGCGTACCATCGTGAATCCACTCCTAACACAAGCGTTAAGCTTAGCTGGAGGGTTAACGAGATTACTAGTAATGTGTTACCCACGTTACTAGTAATCTTTACTAAAAAAAAAAAGAGAAAATATCTTTTTAATAGAGTTGTTCCCACAAGAGCTGGGTCAGGCCCTTACCCTTTTATAAGCTTATAACCTTGTAAACTTATTTACAAAATTTGTAAATAACCATAGGAGCAGCAACAACATCTACATTAGGTGCTAGTGTTGCACCAACATTTGGCACCACAGGCCTAGGTACTGGAGGACTCAATTTTGGTGCAGGCACCAATACTTCAACAGCTGCAACAGGTAATCTTATTTTAACTATGTACTTATTTACTTAAAAATATTTATAAAAATCTTAAAGACTGTACTTAAATTAAAAGCCTAAAATAAGAAGAAAAACAAAATAGAAGAATGTTCAACCAGCTGGTGGTATACTTACTTAAATTAGAAGCAATTTGTATTGTTTTTTTTTAATAATAATGTTTTATTATTTCTCAAACATTTATATATAGCACAAATTGTGACAACCCTAGTAAGTTATTGAAAATAAGGTAATAAGGGTTGTCTCACTTCTTCCAGTAATTTACAATACCTCAAAATTAGGACCCAATTTTTGAATATATCTATTTGATGTTTGTTTTCCTGATCCATATTTAGAACTGTTTTAAAATTTGTTTTTATTTAGTTGATTATGTAACAATTGATCTCTCATTGTAGGGTTATCATTCGGAGCCCCTGCAACTTCAGCAGCTCCAGGCCTTGGAGGAGGGTTCGGTTTTGGTACTGCAAGCACTCAGAGCACAGGGTTTGGCACCTTTGGTGCTACAAGCACTTCTACTACTTCTTCTAGCAACTTTGGTAAGTATACAAATTTGACTCGTAGTAAAATATGAATAATGATATAATAATCAATGTTAATAACCCATAATAATGTAAATTGTACATTAAAAAAAAAGAAAAAAAAGGAATACTGGGTCACACATTACTAGTATTCTTGTTAACCCCTCCAGCTAAGCTTAACACTTGTGTTCGGAGTGGGTTCACGTCGGTAGTGCACTGGGTGGGGTACGAACCGGCAACCACTTGATCACAAGTCCGACGCCTTAGCCATTACGATACCGCCGCTTCAAATTGTTGAGAGTTACTGTTTATTTATTGGTTTGAGGGCCTAGTGCTACAATGATCATTTCTGGTATTTCGTAGTGCACTCTTGCTTTATAGTTCACTGCTCAGATTTATGACTTTGAGGAACGGATATTTTGAGCAGTGATTGTTGTGTATTTCCTGCGGCTGCATGATTTGCAACTCAAGATTGATATTTCAGTACTGCATTAGTGGGTCACAAGAGCATAGAATGTGCATTGCAATTCCTTCTAACTCTCGGTAGAATCTGCATGTTATGCATTTGCCTAACTTTAGCTTGAAGTTGAACAATGAGAGGTGAGGTTGATTCAGTTACACCAGTCGGAGGACTTGTGGAAAAAAGTATTTTACTGATTAGAAGCTTAGCAATCAATAGCTTTGAAAAGTGTAACTACAGAATAAAATATTGTTATCAAATATTTTATTTAATTAATGGTTTCGAAACAGTCACATATCAGCAAAGCACACATATGCCATGCAATTTGCGATTAACAATAAGACTGATGCATGTTGTTTTTCTGTCTGACCGAAATACAACTGTCACTATAGGATTTTAAATCTAAAATGCATGCTATATTTTTTTTGTCTTTTCCAGTACAATATGTTCCCTTGTCCAAGTTCATCACCATTTAGAACTCCCATTATACCGGTAACCCAGACCTTTCAAATGTTGACACCAACAGCCGCTGTCACTCCGAAGCCAAATTTCGAGCTCAGTCCTATTCAATGTGAACTTAATAGAGGATATAAACAATTAAGTAGTAAAAAAGACTGCTATTCCATCATCACACCTAGTTGTGGTGAGATATTTTTACGCATATAATATTCATACAGGGTGTTACACAAAGGTGTGGTCATATTTTAGGGTTGTATTGTAGACCCTGTGAATATTATAAAGCAATAACAATGTAAGGGAAATTCATGATGATTTATTACAGAAATCTTATTCTGAAACTGACAAATTACCCATTAAAACTAATATTTCGTAAGAGAGATGGCTGACATAAATGAAACTATGAGTATTTAACATCAAGGATGTTGATTTCTTGAAAAAATACCAATTGTTACCAAGAATTTTCTGAAAATATTTGCATAAAGAAATTAAAAAAGTCATTTAAATTGACATGGAAATTCAAAATGTTGTTTAGAAATGAGCAGCTACACTAGGAAAAGCAATTTCTGAAAAAAATAAAGAATTTTCAAAAAAGAAACATTTTTTTTATAATCATTTTTTTTCAAGCTAAATCTACTTTGTCGGCTACACAACGTTCCTAAAATTTGACCACACCGTTCTGTAATACATATAACATACTTATAGCTACAAATAAAATGTTGCTATAGACAGTAATATTGTATAGTAAGTAGCAGTCAACATAAACTAAAAATGTTGCTAGTTGCAGTTTCCGGAAGTTCTGCTTATTTTTATTTAATTTTTTTAGAAACATTTCTCGCACTTTAGAAATTTTCTGTGTGCAATGCACAAACATACTAAAAGTAAAAGTATTACATTTTGAAGCTTATGAATTACTAGCTGTGCCCCGCGGTTTCACCCGCGTAAGTCCCGATGCCATGATAATATCGGGATAAAAAATAGCCTATGTGTTAATCCAGGTCTCCAGCTATCTACATACCAAGTATAATTAGAATCGTGAAAGAGCAACAAACATCCATACATGCTCACAAACTTTCACGTTTATAATATTCGTAAGATTAATATGATAGTGTAGTATGTATGTAGTAATAATCGGTATTACGTTCACTTTTGTAAAACAGAGATGTCCATACCTGCATTTATTTAGTGCTGTAACAAAATATCATAAGATCCCTTTCCTTTTCCCATTCCCATTACCTTTTCCCATTCCCACCCGACATTCATTTATTTAAGAAGTTTTACTTATGTAGAAAGTTGCTCTTATGCTATTATTGTCTATGCATTTTCATTAAGCATTTTTAAGTATACAATATAGTAAGTATAGAAGCACACTGGTCTACCCCGATGTTAAGTGGTTATCTGTAACTATAAAGACTCGTAACATGAGCAGTAACTCTTGTGCGTAGCCACCTTACACATTAGCTTATTTCAAATTATAAAAATTCATTCTTGTCCATGTCAGACATTACACTATGAAAATTAATGAAACTCTTCTCACTTCTCTACAATATACATGCAATATAATAATCTAGGACATATTAAGCGCAGATTAAAGTAATGGTTCTAGAAGATGGTCAAATAAAAAGAAAAGTATTAAGCATTTACATTTTTGAAGTGCAAACTTCTTTAGCCACATTGGGCACTTTCGGTATGGGGGAAAAGCATTGAACTCGCGTGACCGTCACGCTCAGATACATATATACAGATGTATGCGTGTTTTCACTCCTGACGGTTTTTTTCTTATATCCAGGTCTGAGATTGGGTACTACATCTGTCACTGGCACTCAACCTTCCATTTCAGGTATCTTATACACTTATTACAATGAAACTGTAGATGTACTAGATAGTTATATTAAAAATAAACATCAAAATATGAATTAAAGTTTTTAAGAAATCAATATGTCAGCTTTTGTAACTGTAGCATATATAAAGTGAAGTCTTTGAAGTGATTTTTATACGTTCATGATTGTATGATTAGTAATTACTCCACAGATTGACCATAACAGAGTAATCAAGCCAGGTGTCACAGTCATTTACTTTTTTTTGGTAGATTTCTTTAAAAAACCTTTTTTTTTTACAGCAACACCAAGCTTCGGTTTAGGCGGAGTTGCCCCTACAACAAGTGGTATTGGCACTGCAAATACTACAGTTAATGCTAAAAGTAAGCTCAAATAACTGTTTTTTAGTCTCTCCTTTCTCTTGATTGGAATGGCGATGACGTCAGCAATATTTATTAACTTTTCGTACTTTTTATAAGATTTAGTAGATTCTGAATTAGAATTATGACAACCCAACTTGTCTATGCTCAAAAGAAAAGATGACAGTGGATCCTTTATAATTAAGTTATTTACTTATATATGATTCGGTATGTTAAATATTAATTCTTGTCATTTATAAACCCCTCGGTGGCGGGTTGATGAGAAATAAGTGCTTATTATGCGTATGCTTATTAATTCATGAGTAAATAGATTTTCGAAAACTATACCAAATGCTTACGTAAGCACAGGGAGGGTTAGAACATTGCTTACTTTTACTGACAAGGGGGAGGTAGGGCTCAAGAATGACTAAAATCCTGCTTACGTAATACTTGGGACGGCCCCTAACAACTTTTTTTATCTTCATACAACTACAAATATTTAGGCAGGTTATAGCAGTGCTTCCCAAAGTGGGGTTCCGTGGGAAAGTCACCAGGGTTCCGCCAAATTATTTATTATATCCATAGTTAGGTTACTTCTTACCTACTTTTTTCTTTTAATATATTTCCTATTCTGTCATCTTTAATTCCCAAAGTGACCGTTTGACGGCAATAGGCTTGTTCCTATTAAGTTTATTAAAGTAACGTTTGAGTGTCACCTTTAATCCCCCCCCCCCCCCCTCACCCCCGGGGAGGAAAACAAGCACGAAATAAAATTAAAACAAAACAGGGATATACCCATGAATGTAGGGTTCCATGAAATGATAGGGATTTCATGAGTGTTCCGTAACCTTAAAAGTTTGGGAACCCCTGGTATCAGGCAGTACATTATGTATGCATTGCAAGAAAATCTACAAAGCAAACTGTTGTCTGGCTTGTATATCACACACTTCATAAATCCGCATTAAAACGCGCGATCCTTAACTTTCCCGTTGCATAAAGACGTCTCTCTTCGTCTTTTTCCTTTCTGGTCATTGTTCGCAACACAAAAATCTTCAGAAATTTAATGAATCGCTTAAAATAATTCTTGTCATTATTTATTTATTTTATTTATTTATTTAAGTTAGGAAAACCAACAGCTACAAAAAACAACAGTGGGTAGTTTCATGTACAACATTAAGCCAATTACAGGTTTTCACGAATTGCTGCATTGTAATTTAACAGAGGTTTTGGAACACTAATAACTGCCACATGACACATGATTGAGTTAAATAATATAGTATTTGAAAGCAATTACCTAAGTTGAATAAAGTTTTTGCAGGAGAACAGAGAAAATTAAGAATTAAATAGGGAGGAATATTCACTAAAATACATTCCATAAGCAATGTATGTGACCTGCATGAGGAAATATAATTTACCTTTAATCAGCACCGCACATCTTAGACATATGTGCAGTTTCAGGGATATGCCTATCTTATAAACTTACGTATCTGAGGATGGAACACTTACTTAAATCACTGAAAGGGCGTGTCTCTAAGCATGCAGTTACAAAAATATTTTTTGAAAAAAGCTCCGTTTACAAGTTATGACTGTTTGAACTTCCAGGTATTTTTACCTCCCTTTCGCATAAAAGCAGGTGGAATGGGTAAAGTTAAAGATTTTAAATCGTACCTATTTTTTTATTTCATAAATCCGCATAGTTCAGTGATTGAAGTAAATGTTCCATTACCAGATTCACGGTCGGTACGTGTCACTTACACCCTGTAATAGACAGGGTGTAAGTGACACCGTACCGAATCCTGGAATAGTGTATTCAGACCATAATTCTGAGTGGAAAATCATTGGAAATTTCTGCCGAAAAAATTCTTTTTTTTTTGTTTCTTTTTTTGCTTAAAAGTAATATCACAATAAGTAAGCAGAAGATTTTAATGAAAAAAAATCAGTAAATACCCCATACGGCCAAAAACTGCAATGTAAAACATTTTATGCAATCAGCTCCTTCGACGGCGCCGTGCTGAAGGTCATTCACCGTACCGTACAGTACGCGTGTTGCGTTACATCTGCGTAGTTCAAAATCAAACTATTGACTAAATCCTTAATCTCGCATTTTTATGATGAACTGACTTTTGCATTGTGATAAGTATCCAAAGAAAGACATTTCTGTAAGTTATTCGCGACGGTGATACTTACACGCTGTATAGCCGTAAGTGGATGATAATAAATAATTAAAACGTGAACTCACCTAATCATTACGACTGTGCAATAGGTCTCATTCCTTATTCAGTCCTTGCAATTGGGTACCTGTGCTCAAAATAAGTTATTTTGCCAAGTCGGGCCAATAAAAGAACTTAAAACAGTTTGAAATTGTCGTCCAATTATATTTTAACGTTTTTAATTTATTTTAAAATCGTCAATTTAACATTAAAAGTGAATGATTCGACAACAGTAAGGCGTGACGTCATGGCTTCGTATATTATACCGTTTTGATGTTTATTAAAAAGATACTGATTTGATTTGACACTTGTAAAAGGATTGTATTTTGCTTGTTTCTTAGGTGAACCTCCAAAACAAAACAAATTGCCCAATGAAATATCAACTACAGTTGACACTTTCAAAGAGTTTGTAAAAAAACAGAAATCTTTGAGTTCCGAAGTCATGCGAGTATCAATAAAACCTCTACATAAGGTGAGTTAATAAATGTTGATAGTGATAATAATGATAATAACTTGAGACACCTCACACACGGCTGTCAGATCACAAACTAGGCAGAGCCTGCATTATGGTCACCCGACTGCTCATAAACTTAGTTATACAGGGTGTATATGACAATGGAACACTTACTAAAATCACTGAAAGAACTTGACTGCATGCAGTTATAAAAAACTATCCGTTTGAATTTCGAAGTATTTTTTCCTTCGTTTCCCATAAAAGCAGTAGAATGTGTAAAGTTGAAGATTTTAAACTTAGAAAACCTTTCAAACAAAATAAATTGCACTCAAATCGGTTCATCCGTTTGGGAGCTATGATGCAATAGACAAACACAAATACACATACATATGTTAAACTTATAACACCACTTGTTTTTACATCGGGGGTTAATAAATCACACCCAGACACAACAAACGATCATGCTCATTACACAATTATTTGTCCTGGGTGGGAATCGAACCCACGATCTCTGGCTGAGCAGTCAGGATCATTAACCACTAGACCGTCAGATCCGTCAATGAATCACTATCCGTCACATTCAGAGGCGTGCAATATTTATTTTGAGGGAGCCCCTTTAAATTCTTTCTTTAATATGTCCGCAGGTGTCCCGCGAGGCGGAGAGCACGCTGCGCGCGGCGCTGGCGCTGTGCG
>OY982578.1:3246342-3428201 GCA_963859945.1 Euplagia quadripunctaria | reverse complement strand
CAGATGGAAGTTGCTGACAAACAAATGCAATCATCTCCAAAACTGCTTACGGAACAAGGTAACATACATTTTCCTGCTTGAACTTTGCACACTTTGAATTTAATAATTGTTTCCTCACTTCAACTGAGAAAAAAAATATTTGAAAACGGGAAAGGTTTCTTGCGATTAACACCCAGTTTCTGAAAAATAACAGAGTTCAGATAACAGAGCTGTCAAGTTAACAGTGATGTCAAATCAGTTCAAGTTTTTGAAACATTGATTATTAAAGAAAAATTTACTAAAAAACTTGATGGGTTTTTTTTTTTGGTGACGAGGTGGAGATCCTCATGGATGTCCTCCGCCCTTGGGGGGGTGAAGGGGTCTGTCGAACTCTTACCGACTAAAAACCACCCCGGTGTTCCGCTGCTTGCCTATGATCAGGCGAGCGAGAATCGCTATTGCATTCTTCTGCAATCCCCGATAGGCATTGACCCGTCTCACCCCAGACGGGTCCCGTCCCCCGGTGCGACCATGACCCGTCGGCCGCACTCCTCTGAGAGCGCGCGGACACTGCGCGCTGCCTCTCGGGCCTGTATAAATTTGATGGCTCTGTTAACTGGTCTAATGATTAAATCAAAGTGTCTAGTCATACTTTTAGCAATTCAGTACATACTCGATAAGAGGTTAAATTTGCATCGATCAACCTTTCAGAAACCGGGGTAAGAATTCAAGTTTTTTTTGAGCAAAATTTAGTTGTATTGAAAAACATTCAGAGTAATTGTATTTTAAGTAATGTTAAGAACACGTCGTTTAATAAAATTAGTCAAGATAGTAATATTCTTGGCATAATTGTGATACGTTAGCGATTGTTACGTGGCATTACCAAAATAAGAAGAATTGAACGTCTTTATACATACACGTGTTTTTTTTAATGATAGAAAGAAAGAAAGATTAATTTATTATTGGCATACAATTATACATACAATGGTTTAAAAGTTTGATTATAAGTTTCGTGTCGTGTATCGACTTAATTAATATATCCGTTTTCAGAGTTGACATTAGGCATAAGACGGATGCACGAGTCGCTGGTGGCGCTGGCCGGGCGCCTGCAGGCTGCGCACGCGCACGTCGAGGCTCAGAAGGAGCAGTACCTCAATCTGCGCAAGTACATTCTCAAGGACCCTACGAACGTGTTCGACGCACCGTATCGTGAGTTTTATTTTTACCTAATTATCAAACACTAGTCGATTCGACGGACGTCGTCCTGTCAAAATGTAGTAATTTTGAAAAAAAAAACTTTCATTTTTTCCTGAATTTCTCGTTTTAAAGGGAAAATTTCCCAATTTTCCTTTCTGTAAAAACCAAATTTGGAACATTACAAACGATCGATCTATACGTTCTCGCGTGATGCGTTCACCGATAAAATAAATAGCTCATAGACAATTTATAATTGGAATGAAACGTTTTCAGCGAGCACGAGCTTAGACCAAATCCTGCGCGACGCGGAGAGCAACCGGAAGAAACTGAAGAGCGCCAGCGCCGTGCTCGCCGACCCCCGCGCCGCGCTCGGTACGCTCACTCGGACACTTCTCACTGTAGTAGACGCCATGACAAACATTAACAACATTCAAATGTTACCTTCCCTACCGGTCGATCTATCCGATTCGATACCCCAGGACGAAACATAAAAAATTATGTAAGCCCCGAATTTACCGCCCCCGAAATTTCCCGCCCTAGGCTTCGGCCCACTCGGCCTGCTGGTAAATCCGCCACTGAATTATTTATTTGAAAAAATTATCGACGTAAGGAAATAATTATGAAACGACTGCGGTTTACTCGGCTCGGACGCTTCCCACGTTTCTATCGCGACCTTTATTTTTAGTCCGACTATATATGCGTATAAATATTTGTCTGTATCTTCAATAGTACGCCGTCGACTACTATGTTTTTATTACACGTACGATAAAGAAATATTCTATCTATTTAATTATATTTACAGGCAATTTGCAACATTTAGCCGGACCGACGCCGTTCACTTACGTGGGCAGCGCTCTGTCCCCGTTCCCGACGGCCGACACCACAGGTAATAAATAATCAACTTTGTTGTGGCAATGAGGGATGTGGACTAAATATTAAACCATCGATAACGATTGACATTAAGAAATTCCCATTTGGTTGCTATGCCAAATAGTGAGAAATTACACAAAAAAAAGTTAATAAAATGAAAGTTTGGGCATTCATCTCCTAACAATATTGTTTATTGAATTGAAACTATCATATTTCATGAATTAAAGTAGCCATAATACAAAGATACTTTTATCACACTACTAGCTGACCCGCGCAACTTCGTCCGCGTTTGTACATTTCCCCCGTTTTTGCAACATTTTTCACTGATGCTCCGCTCCTATTGTTCGTAGCGTGATGTTATATAGGCTATAATCTTCCTCGATAAATGGGCTATCCAACACTAAAACAATTTTTCAATTCGAACCAGTAGTTCCTGCGATTAGCGCGTTCAACCAAACAAACTTCAGCTTTATAATATTAGTATAGATTACTTTTACTGCGAATAAAAAATACTTACGAAATTCTTTATTTTTCTTATGCACAATTAGTTGAGTTAATCTGGTAAAAATAATACCAGTCTGGTCAATATGAACAAATACACAAAAATTATTTTTATTTTTCTAAACACAAATTTAGCAACATGTTTGAACTTCGTCAAGGTGTATAATATACATATTTAAAAACCTTTTTACTTATTTTTTTGTTCTAAGTATTGGAGATATTTACGTAACCTCAAAAAGAATTGTCGATAACATTATCAAAAAAAAAAATAACATCACTAGTATATCAACAAACAAAAAGTTTAATTAATTAATACAAAATACTAAATTATTGGATAAATACCGGAAATAAACATCAGAGACGACAGTCTTTCGTTTTCGCATATCTTGACTTACAATACCATAACACAACTCGTAATTTTTTGTAATAAAAATTTCTAAAAATAAATTAAATGTTGGTGCACAGCAACCGTCAGCCTGACACAATTGTTAGCATCGTCGTATTCAGCTGCCTAAATAATAACAAGGACCGATACTCACGTTTTTCACCCTTCGTAAACGTAAAGAAATGCAACCCTAACGTCGTCAGAAGATATAAGACTTACAGGATAGAGAGAGAGAGGAAGGAGACGAATCGTGGGAGAGCCATGCTTAGGCACGTATGGGCCGGCTCGACCGGAGTGATACCACAGCCTCACAGAAAACCGGCAGTGAAACAATGCTTGCATTGCTTTTCGCGGGGTGAGTGAGGTTACCGGAAGCCCTAACCCTTCCCTTCCCCCTCCTCTCCCTCTTCCACCCTTCCCCTACTCCCACCTGAAAGGCCTCTTGAGTTGCAGGTGCCCATGGGCGGCGGTAGTCATTTACCATCAGGAGACGCTCGTTTACCCCAAAAACAAAAAAAAAAGAGAACTGTAGAAGATTATTGCTGTGCATCCTGAATTGTACTTTATTATGTAGGAGCAAGAGCCGCTATTTATTGAAATGTTTTTTTGCGGAATGGGACTTCTGTACTGATATGCGTGTGAATGTGACTTGTTAGCTAACAGTAATTTTTTCGTTGCCGTTTTTGTCTAGTACTACCATATAATATTATAAGTCCATGGTTGTCACTAACTTGAGATTAAATTTTATAAAATGAGTAAAAATAGGCGTCAAATGAACAAAATAAAACCGGTCAAGTGCGAGTCAGAGTCCGAAAGGAAGAGTTCCGTACTATCGTCGAACAAAATCGAGCAAAAAAACACGTTTCTAATAGGGGAGCCCCTTTAATTTTTAATTTATTGTGATTATTTGTTGTTGTTATAACAGAAATACACAATTCAATTGTCTACCTATTACGGATCATGATATACAACCAGCTGACAGACAGACGGACGGATAGCGGAGGCTTAGTAATAGGATCCCGTTGGTTACCCTTCGAGTACGGAACCCTAAAAAAACTAATAATTAAAACTCTAATATTGAAACACCAATTTTGTTTTACTTCTAAACCATGTAAAAATACATCTTTATCTAATTTACAGGTCCGTCATGGCAGCCACAACCCCAGTCAAGTTTCAACACATCATTGAACACCAGTGGCTTTGGAGCCTCCCAAACTGATAACGCAAGTGGCTTCCAGCTTCAAAAGCCGCCCGGAAAACGTGGGAAACAATGATATTGGCGATAAATGCGCCACTAAAGTGTCTTACGATTCAGTGTCAGTGGTACAATTGTGGCGATGAAGTTGACGAGCGGCAAAGTAGAGAAAAATTGACAAACTTGCGTCGTTAGATGTCAAAATGTACAACAACGTGCTCAATTTGCGGACTCGCTTCTAATAGACGTTTAGCCTTAAATTACACCCTCGAGAAATATCACCCAGTGATATCACATTCGAATCAAGAAATTACTCAGAAATGTGCGTTGTTATATATAATATATGCTGTGTATATAGGACCTTGTAATACTATTATTTCTTTCTATGGTGATATTGACAAGTAAAGCCCCGGCAGGAAAGAAATAAAAAAGAGGAAGACTGAATGATGACGGATATTGCGTCTGTGACTAGCCCAAAGGAGTCTTCTACTAAAAACTAAATAAGAAATTTCTTCCAGAAAATTCACTGCAGTTTATACAAACAAGATTCTTAAAAGGAATTAATTCATGGCTCACATAAGCACAGATAAAAAAAAAATTCGTGAGATGTCAGTTGTAGTGAGTTTAATGTACAATTAGTTACAGGTTTGTAAAGGCAATCAAATAATGCTACTCGTTACGTTATTCGATTTTAGAATTATTATATAGTTTGCACGCATTGCAATGCCCTTTTTTCTTTAAACAAAATGGGGGGGGGGGGGGGCAGGAGGTTGAAAAATTATTTACGACCTATTCTCATACCTACCAAATAGCCGTTTCGGAGGAGTTCGACCACAAACACCGTGACACCAGATTTTTATATATTACACAGATAAAAATGAACAATACAAGTCAATATTTTTTTTAAAAAAATAAATTAGTTAACTTCATCATTCCATCATTCTAATATTACTTATATTATTCGAAAGATTTAGATTTTCTTAAATAAAATGCTGATTTAGTTTTGAGAAATGTGAAAATGTGCATCGTATCTGTGACAGCTGATACAGCTGTAATACTATCACAGCATGGAATGATAATTAAAACATATTTATCTGTGCAGTTGGTAAAATGTATAATTTTTATTATATTTAATCCAGTGTTCATGAAATTCTTTCTTCAGTTCTAATTACTTTTTATGTTATTGTTTATTTTATAAAATACTGCTGGTCTTCAGTGTAATGTTATATTATAAGTCTTTATTAAATATATTTTTATAAATATTCAGACTTATTTTTTTCTTAAAAGTAAGAGGTATTTTTTACAGCTTAGTAGATGTGGTCGTAGGCTGACGTTGAGTAGACTGTAGCCTTCCTTAAGAATCGAAGCATCAAATGCAACAATATTTTTTAGAGCCTAGAGTTCTAGAGATAAACGCATTCAACCAAAAAAAACACCTTTCAGCGTCATTATTATTACATCAATATTATTTTAGAAACGCAATATTAAAATCATGGTCATCACGGTACACATTAAAAAAAATTTTAATGTTCCAAAGAGATCGGAAATGCTTTGTTTTTTTTTTAGGGTTCCGTTTCTCAAAAGGATGACGACCCTTATAGGATGACTTTGTTATCCGTCTGTCTGTCAAGATCTTTTTCTCAGGAACCCGTGAACGCATCACGTTGAATTTAATACCGTACATCTGCGGTCCCTCGAAGCGGTAAAAATATCAAGCTTCTAAGTCAACGCAATCATAATTGAGTGGAACAATCCTGGCTAGACAAAATACTATCCGCGACTTAGGTGTACATCACGACAACAAATTGATCTTTAACGTACATATCGACAACATCGTTAAGAAGGCTTCTAAAGCACTCTGATTTATCTTTTTTTTTTTTATGGAATAGGGGGTAAACGTGCAGACGGGTCACCTGATGGTAAATGACTACCGCCGCCCATGGGCACCTGCAACTCGAGAGTCACAAGTGCGTTGCCGCCCTTTAAGGTGGGAGTAGGACAAGAGGGGGAGAGGGGAAGGATGGGAATAAGGGAGAGGGAAGGGTTAGGGCCTCCGGTAATCTCACGCGGCGAAATTCAATGCAAGCATTGCTTCACGGCCGGTTTTCTGTGAGGCCGTGGTAACGAGCGGAGTCGAGCCGGCCCATACGTGCCGAAGCATGGCTCTCCCACACACAAAAGCCGCATGCGCCTTTCGAAGTCTTACCGAAGCTAAGACTCTAAAAATATTATACTGCACGTTTGTCAGAAGCCATCTTGAATATGCCTCGCTTATATGGAGCCCACGCTATCAGGTGTGTATCAACCGTTTGGAAAATATACAAAAACGTTTTATCAAATACCTGTGTCACCATCAAAAGCTTCCATATCACTCTAATAATTATCTACAACTTTGTAGAAAGTTTCACATATTACCGCTCTCTGACCGACGTGAAATAGTAGACTATTTGTTCCTTTTGAAACTATTAAATAATGATATAGATTGCCCCGAGCTTTAAGCCAAAATATATTTTAATATTCCACGTAAATCGTTTCGTACCTAGAACTACATTTTATTATAGGCAGAATAGCTATATTGTACGAGCAAGCAAAAACTTCAATAAATTATGTAAACAGCACGATATTGACCCCTTCGCTATCAGTGTTCCTTCGGCAAGAAGGTGCCTAAGTCGTTTTTTTTTTCTTTTGTAAATAGTAACTAAAACCTAGAATGCACATATAACCCAAGCGGCTCGGTGAAATCATGTTTCAGTCTTTAAATTTTTATACTGTTATTTTTTTTTTTAGATTGCACAACAAATTGTTAGTATAGCTCTACACGTGAAGACTTGTAATTGGCTTTCAGGTTACTATTGAAATGTGTATCGTGTTTAACATTTGTAGCTGTAAGTCTTCCATGTTCTAAATGAATAAATAAGATATGGCCACATAAACACCTGATATTTGACTAAAATTGAACATTTCGCAGGTAAATCAAAACCTATAGGGTACTTCCTATTGACCTAGAATCATGAAATTTGGTAAGAAGCAAGGTCTGACAGCACAAGTAAATGAAAAAATTCGAAAATCGTCAATTTATTATCATATCACTTAAAAAAATTGTTTTTGAGATTACAAACTTATATTTTGCGGTCCACGTAATTATTAACAACAAATAATAAAGCACAATAAAATTCATTTATATCTTATTTGAGACTAAACAAAATTAAGGTTAGTGACAACATTTTTATTACATTATTCATATAACTGTTGGTGAAGGTGAAGAACTTCCTTGTTACTCGCTCACTCAAACACTCCTCCCCATACCGCGCACAGTTAATACGATTTGCTGAAGAGAATGATTGAGATGAATAAAATTTATATCTAAAATTATATTGTTTTCAAAAGGAACACTAGGTCTGCTAATATTCGTTAAAAATCCGATATATCCCAAGTCAGAACTCTAGAATACTTTCCAGTTTTTTGAAAGAATACAGTCATAACATTACCGACATCTTTGGCTTCTTTAGCCACCTTAACGGTAAGGTCATTCAATCCATCCATTAGGTTTGCCCATACTACAGACAGTTCCTTCGGATCCGCTTTCACCAGACACGGTAACTGGGTATAAATAATCTGAAACCAAGTGAATAGAAAAAAAATTTGTATATTTTTAACTTATATGCAGTACATAATATTTGTACTTGTATTCATAGCAGCAAGTTTAGCATATAATGCTCTCTTTCAAATTCAAAAGACACTAAGTGACATTTATGAACGTTAAATTGAAGCTAATGTTTAAAATCATAGATCGACGCAAACAGACGCCACAGCATGTAGGTACTGAATTGTCGAGGTAAATCAGGTGAAAACACCAAAATCGCTGCTTGTGTCGATCTATAACTTCCAGTTTCCAAAATGCGTAGAACCTTTTGAGAAGAATACTGGCAAAGAAACTCATGGCCACTCTTTTTAAGTCAGATCTTCAGGTACAATAGTATTAGTGTTACATGATAGGTAAACAGAATGCAAACTGTTGCCACCTGAATTTATTTTATTCAAATGCTCCAAAAGCTAACGTTGACGTTTTGAACCCATTAAACATAGAAATCATTCAAGGGGCACATCAGTTACAAATGATTCGTGACTGGATTAAGAGGCTAGAGTTGCAGTTGAACGAACCAAAATAATAGTATAGGCTAAAGCATCGCTGACTAGGCCGACCAGTCACCCCAAGCAGCACCCGTTCACGAGCATGGCGCATGGACCAGCCATCATCTCCTTCGCCATATCAGAGGGAAAGAAACGACCCGCCCCATGACGACGCCGCAAGCAATGACATTTTAGTGAGCATGACGAACCATAGTCGAGATACTGATAAAAATTAATCAAATTACCATAATAATAGTCACGCATTACTTTCAACAGACAATGGTTTGTTAATAATTTAGCTTAATTATAAGACAAAAAAGTAGGTGTGTATATACCTAATGACACCTTAAGCCCAAGACTGTGTCGTTTAGATAATCGTTGATCGTATAGTAGTAGATAGGTAGTTGAGATGCTAACAGAGATCTTTGAGAGACGAGAGTAATTAAATGCTATAGCTGCTGACTCACTCATTTGTAACATTCTTTTTATAAAATTAAATGTATCACATATCACATATGAAATTTACTTTGTAATACTTAGTGTTCTGTAGTGGACAACGATGTTATTGGTTGTACATTTCCCTAAAACTTATCTATTAGTGCCATGAGTTTATATTAAGTATTTTGTAAAATTGTTTGTTGACCCAAATAAAAAAAAGAAACAATTCAGACCTGGACGCACAAGAATTCAAGGTACTAGTTGTACTAACCGGTAGGTACATTTGTGAAAAAGGTATTAAAAAATTCAGCTATGTCTAAGTTGTTTGTTATAAACCTATTATTAATATTTAATTTTAAATCATTATCTCGAGGTTTATTAGGTCCAGTTTCATTATTAATAATGTTCCATGTAGCTGTTATTTTATTATTTGAACACTTAATCTTATTACTTACGTATAAAGACTTTGCCATAGTACATGTTTTCTTAAAAATCTTTGAGTAATTTTGGACATATTCATGAAATTTTGGGTCAAAATTACTTTGTTTCATAGCATATAAATCATACAGCTTTTCTCTACTTTTGTATATTCCTGTTGTCGCCCAATCACAGAATGTCGTCTTTGGCCTTTGCTTTATTGTTTTTGACATAAATATACTGTTAAATTCGATTTCTATCATATTGAAAAAGTAACCGTAAAGCTTATCCGGATCCCTTTGAGTCCAATCTAAATTGGAAACCTTACCACTAATGTTATTACTAAAATTCAATAATCGGTTACTAGTCATGGGCCTGCATATAGTTTTGTTTATTCTATTTTCTTTTATACAAGGAAATGTAACAAATTGCCCACAGTGATCAGATGTTAAATCACTTAAAATTGACCTATTTAAATATTCCCCCTTGCAAAAGGTGTTATCTAAGTAAGTTGCCGAGTGAGAAGTATTATTCTTGTTGGCTCAGAAAATAAATAATTCAAGTCAAATGATTCAAATAGGCTCACTAATCTTATACTGATAGGACACTTTTCTATTATATTAATATTGAAATCTCCACAAACTACCAAAACCTTACTACTGACACAAACGCTTCAAAACTTCTTCCCTATCGAACTTAAATATGCTAAAGTCACTCTGTGGTGGCCGATACACACCAACTATAATATGGTGTTCCAGTTCTACACTAGAAAGTTCTACAATGCTCTCTTTCAATATAACAGTCCCTATTATGTAAAGCTCATAAACTTAGTATACCTACTAGCAGACAGATAGACAAACAGTCTCCTCGTTAACACGTCACTGAATCAAGTTTCTGAATACAACTTTTACCCTCTGTACTCAAGTAGGTATACTTGAGTGAATTTTACCGCAATATCGATGTCTAAAAATCGGCATTACTCACTTTAAATTGACACTATTTTCTTTTGTTATTTGTAATATTTTTTTATGAGAAAAATTAATAAAGAACAATAGATTATTCATTATAATTTTTATGATAGTGTTTTATTTTTATTTTCCAGCGTTAATTATAAGATTTTATGTTAAGTACATAATTATACTCCCTCTGAGAACAGACAAAATCATTTCCTTCTGTCGTTAAACATGTCATGCAAGTAAATCGGTTACACGGAATATTTTCATAATATAGGAGGCAAACGAGCAGACGAGTCACCTAAGGTGACTACAGCCGTATATGGACACGTCCTGCAACTCAAGATTAGGGATTTTGAATTAATGAAGTGGGTTTTGTTACAAAATATATACAGGAAGGTGTGGAGCATTATGTGTAGCTGACAAACAATTGTTATTAGCTTGAAAATGCTGCAATGCTGACGTATGACATTAAGAAAATCGAATTTCGATTTCTGAACTCCTCACCTCGCACAGACAGCGTAAATAAGGCTAAGGAAGTGAAAAGAAGAGGAAAAGAGGATTAGCGTCAAAGTGAAGCAACGTCAGAGCTACACCACGTCAACAGGGACACATCACCCAGTCCGGGTGTCTATGAGTAAAGTAAATAAAGCGTCCTCACAGAGACATTACTCCTTGCCTTCCAATCCTGTACAAACTTCCGTAACAATTCATTAGCGGTTTAAACATCTCTGAGCCGGACCAAACAGATTGTTGTAATTACTAACACGCGAAAGAGCGATGTACCTAAAGATGACCGTGGGGAAACAACAAATAGGTCAGGAAAAGATAATGTTGGGCTTTAAGCTTTGTCAACTTAGGCTGACTGAAGATTCACAGGTATTGGTATAGGACTCTGTTTCCACATTTAGACTCAGGCGATGCTTTATGCGGTCAGATAAGGCTGACTAGCTGAGCCAGCCTAGCTCCTTCCAGAAGCCTCCTGGGGCGTTCACAGGCTTCTAGGAGCGACCTCGTACCCGGATATTTGCCCGTTGTGTGGCTGGTCTCTCGCTAGCTTTTGAAATCTCTGAACTGTGTGTAACCTCCTTGTTCTCTAACCGTGTTTACACAGGGTGTTACAGTGAGGTGAGGTAAAATTTTAGGAGTGTTATATGTCGCCGACAAATTATTCATTAAGCTTAAAAGAAAATTTAAAAAAAAAGTGTTTTTTCTTTGAAAATGCTTTTCCTAATGTAGGTGGACGTTTCTAAACAACATATGAATTGTCATGTCAATTTAAATTATATTATGTATTGTATTTTTATGCAGACATTTTCAGAAAAGTCTGGACATCACATCCAGAAATGTATGTAAATAATTCCCATATTCACTTATCTTCAGTGGCGTAACTAGGCAAAAAGTAAACTAGGTCCCCAACTAAACTATTTAAAATCGTTTGTTCCCTATTCGTGTTCCGAATCGACGTACTCCAGATTTGTCGTAATCTAGATTCGTCATACTCAGTGGCGTAGTGTGCCTTGGAGGGGCCCTGTATCAAAATTAGTTGGGGGGCCCAAATGAAGGGTAAAGATTTCTCACAAAAGAAACAAAAATGCTTTAAACGGGGGAATCCCGCAATAACCGATGTAGGATGTTGCCAACTTTTGGGCGCACGCTTAACCCGGGAAAAAAACCGGACAAGTGCGAGTCTGACTCGTGCACCGAGGGTTCCGTAAGCAAACAAACTTGTATACATCCATCTCGCGAATCAATTCTCAAAGACTTGGCCGTCTTTTTTGAAAGATAAAAACTTTGCGGTTGCGATGTACGACAAAGTGAACAATCCAATCGCAAAATATAAGTTTGTAACCACAAAAACTTTTTCTTTATGTGATGTAACAACAAATTAACGACTTTCGGATTTTTTCCTTCACTTGTGCTGTCAGACCTTGCTTCTTACCAAATTTCATGATTCCAGGTAAATAGGAAGTACCCTATTGGTTTTCGACCCAAAACCTATAGGGTACTTCCGGTTGACCTAGAATTGTCAATTTTGGTTAAAAGCAAGGTCTTATAGCATAAGTAAAGGGAAAATTCTGAAAAATAAAAGAAAATTGAAAATTAAGGTAAATTTTGGTACTTACAAGTTGGAAAATCTAAATTTGCCCATATCTTTTTATCGTGTTGCCTCAGAACCTTGATTTTTATACACCTAATAGGGGCTATAGACTTAAGTATCTGGTATAAATTTCAACTTGCTAGGTCCACCCGTTCCTGAGAAAATCGGTGGTGACAAACGGACAGACGGACAAGAGAATGATCTTATAAGGGTTCCTTTTTTTACCTTTTGAGGTACGGTACCTTAAAAAGAGATTGCTTTTTTTGACTTTTGTCATTTCTGAAGTGAAAACTCGCTATGGCACGTATGACAGTTTTTTTGTATGTTTTTTTCCCGGGAAGCACGAGATTAAGTGATATTGTGGATAACATTTCACTAAGTTTTGCTTACACACGTTAGGGGCCCCTGTAGCTCGGGGCCCCGTATCATTAATACGGCTGATACGGCGGTAGCTACGTCCCTGGTCGTACTCCATATTCCAGTTATCAAGTACGCAATTTAATATAAATAGTGGTTTAGTTACAACTCTAGTACAAACCTGATAACTTCTGGTTCTAAAAAATCTGGTTTATTTCTATTCCGAATGTGGGCGAAATTTTCACCAGTTTCATTTATGGTTTGTAAGTCAGAGTCCGAGGGGCCCCCTGAGCTTGGGAGCCCCGGGGTACTGCCCCGTCTAGCCCTCCGATAGCTACGCCACTGCTTATCTTGGATCTCTGTATCGCACAGGAGTCTTTTAAGCTCATATATAGTTTCGAATTGTAGGGTTATCGAACCCAAGCGACGAACCGAACCCAATAAAAAAATATTTAGGTTTACCTACGGTCGAATTGAGAACCTCCTTTTTTCGTCGGTTAGAAACGATAAAAAATGTAATCCAATCTTAACATACGAATCCGTTTAAAAATAAATTGATTCTTGTTATGAAAATAATTTTGTGGAAATAAACACTATGTAAGTAGTATTGAAATATCAGTGATTTTTACATTTACCTGTGATTTTTTTCTTTATTTGCATCATTTTTTTAACAATTCCTGTATTAGGAGTAAAAATTTTTAATCATCTGGTAAAATACAGAAAGATTATTATTTTGATACGAAATTATTGGAGCCTAATAATTTCAAACCGGTTTCACGGTCCATTTATTCTCTTTCTCACATCTAGGTTTTTGTGTAAGGCTAAGTACCTATGTCACTCGCATAGTGTTTGTGCATTACGCTAGTATACTAAGTTTGTGATAAGACTTCGTGCGAATTTGGTTGGCTGTTTAGTTTTCTTCGTAAAAAGAAAATTTTTTCATGCAAGTACTGTAAGTAAAAAACTAATAATTAATATTTAAAACTAATATTTAAACACCAATTCTGTTTTACTTCTAAACCATGTAAAAATACATCTTTATCTAATTTACAGGTCCGTCATGGCAGCCACAACCCCAGTCAAGTTTCAACACATCATTGAACACCAGTGGCTTTGGAGCCTCCCAAACTGATAACGCAAGTGGCTTCCAGCTTCAAAAACCGCCCGGAAAATGTGGGAAACAATGATATTGGCGATAAATGCGCCACTAAAGTGTCTTACGATTCAGTGTCAGTGGTACAATTGTGGCGATGAAGTTGACTAGAGACTAAACAAAATTAAGGTTACTGATAACATTTTTTATTACATTATTCATATAACTGTTGCACCATCACATACACACACATGGTTAGGAGTATAAAGGTCGTAGCTCATTTATACGCGACACCGCACTGACGATTTCGCCTCAAATTGCAGACTGCTCGCTGTATACGCGCGGTAGGTGAAGAAGTTCCTTGTTACCCGCTCAATCAAACACTCCTCCCCACCGCGCACAGTTAATACAATTTGCTGAAGAGAATGATTGAGATGAATGAAATTTATATCTAAAATTATATTGTTTTCAAATGGAACACTAGGTCTGCTAATATTCGTTAAAAATCCGATATATCCCAAGTCAGAACTCTAGAATACTTTCCAGTTTTTAGATAGAATACATTCATAACATTGCCGACATCTTTGGCTTCTTTAGCCACCTTAAGGGTGAAATCATTCAATCCATCCATTAGGTTTGCCCATACTACAGGCAGTTCCTTCGGATCCGCTTTCACCAGACACGGTAACTGGGTATAAATAATCTGAAACCAAGTGAATAGAAAAAATCCATACATTTTTAACTTATATGCAGTACATAATATTTGTACTTGTATTCATAGCAGCAAGTTTAGCATATAATGCTGTCTTTCAATATAACAGTTCCTATTATGTAAAGCTCATAAACTTAGTATACCTACTAGCGTAATATACAAACAGTCTCCTCGTTAACACGTCACAGAATCAAGTTTCTTCTACTTGAGTAAATTTTACCGTAATATCGATGTCAATAAATTATTTTTATTAAAAAAAATTAAACCGACTTCAAAACCACAAATAATAATAATAATAACTCCACACATCTCACACACGGCTGTCTGATCCCAAACTATGCAGACCCTGTACTATGGTAACCAGACTGGTGATAGACATACTTATATATTTCTAAATACATACATAATATAGATAAATTACACCCAGACACAGAACAAATAATCGTGCTCATCACACAATTATTTGTCCTGGGTGGGAATTGTACCCACGACCTCTGGCTTAGCAGTCAGGGGTCAAATAGGCACTCAAAAGCAAAAAATAAATTAATAAAATTATTATAAGCGCTACCCACTCATCTATTTGAAGTCGGTGCCAGCCGGTATTTTTATGATATAGGGGGCAAACGAGCAGACGAGTCACCTAAGGTGACTACAGCCGTATATGGACACCTGAACAAAATATATACAGGAAGGTGTGGAGCATTATGTGAAGCCGACAAACAGTTGTTTGAAAATGCTGCAATGCTGACGTATGACATTAAGAAAATCAAATTTCGATTTTTGAACTGTTCTGGATTAATAAACTTGTATTAAAATATTTGACATAAGGTTGAGAACATTCGAAGAGGTTCGGCAGTTATCTAGAGAAAAACGATCGGAATGAAGGACGAAAATAAGATCAAAAAAAGACTATCGGAAATCCGATTTTAGTGGATTCTGGGTATATAGAGAGCCGCACAGACAACGTGAGTAAGGCTAAGGAAGTGAAAAGGAGAGGAAAAGAGAGTTAGCGTCAGATCGAAGCTACGTCAGAGCTACACCACGTCAACAGGGACACATCACCCAGTCCGGGTGTCTATGTGTAAAGCATAAACTTAATATACTAACGTTATAAGCCGCGTCAACACCGGGCGCATGGGCTCGCGCGGCAACCTCGGTGTAGTGGCTCGCGAGGCCCCCGAGAAACACAGAGGCGAGCCTCGCGAGGCAGGCCGATCCATCAGAAGTCCCCGAGCATTCAAAATGGACAATTGTGTAATTTCTGCTGCAGCTATTTTTCTAGTGGCTTATTGTTTAAGAAAAAGGAAACAGTCACGTTTTAAGAAAAGACCAAGACGCTTATGGATCCGAAAACTTTATGAGCGTTGTAATCAATACGGAAATAAATTATTTCAGGATATGAAACATGATAAAACCGTACATAATTTTATACGTATGTCTCAACAAGAATTTGAAAATGTATGCTCATTGTTGTCTGATAAAGTTAAAAAGTGCGACACAAATTATAGAGAGGCAATCACTGTGAGGGTACGAATATTAATAAGTTTAAGATTTTTATCAACCGTAGACTCTTATACCAGCTTGCAATACTTATTTCGAATATCGAAGCAGAGTATCTCAGAATTCCAAAAGTTTGCGACACGATCATTGAAGCCTTAAGTGATTACGTAAAGGTAAGCAAAAAACAATTCTTTGATTTATAATATTTATTTTAATTTTACAATCAGTACATTAATTTTAAAATAACCGACTTTATTATTTATAAATATGTTATGTCTTGAGCTTCTAAATCAATATTAGAATTAGGTGATGGTGTCATGGCATGTGATGATACAGCGGCAGGTGATGGTGGAATGGTATGTGATGATGCAGCGACAGGTGATGGTGTCATGGTATGTGATGATGCAGCGGCAGGTGATGGTGACATGATATGTGACGACGATGTAGATGATTGGAGGTACTGCTGTGTACAATATCCTTGAGTAAATTGTTGCTGCGTGTATTTGCCTAAATCTGCTTCAAAAATAATATTATTTATGGCGTTCTTTACATATGCCAATGTGTGTGGATCATACTTTCTTAACTCATTGGCAATGTGTCTTTCAAAAGAAAGGTATGGATCGTTGATATCGTTGGGAGATTTTTGTAAGCATTGAAGGGCTTCGTCAAGCATGATGTCTGCAGAATCTACTTGCGGTTGCGGTTGAACCTTCGGATTATTAATATTACGTCTTTTTTACGTGCAGGTTCTTGTATAGGCATGTTAGCTGATGTTTCTTCTATATGTTGTTCTTGTAATGCTTGTGGTGGTCCTTTTTCAGTTATGTTTAACTCTGTGTCTTCGTTTGTTGCGTTAGAAGTTTCGGAAGGCTGCTGAACATCAATAACGGGATTAAAACAAAGCAAAAACATTAATTTAATTAATAATATCTAACATGTTTTTTAGATTCCATCTACAAAGAAGAGTGGCTCGCTACATCAGAAGAATTTGAAAATAAATGGAATTTCCCACACGTGATTGGAGTAATGGATGGAAAACATGTTATGTTACAAGCGCCAATTATTAGTGGGACTGATTATGACAATTATAAGCAATTCCCAAGCATTGTCCTCTTTGGATTGGTTGATGCTAACTACAATTTTTTGTACGTGAACGTAGGTAGCAAAGGGCGAATCTCTGATGGTGGAGTTTTTAAGAACACGACTTTATATAGAAACTAGAATCGAAATAATTAAACGTTAGGAGAAGATATTGCAAATACCAAATGTAACTAAAGTGCCTTATTTTATTTTATCAGATAAAACCTTTGCACTCAATGAATATACCATGAAACCATTTGAGGGTAACAGTAAATGGTTCCAAAGAAAGAATATTTAATTATCCCCTCAGCCGAGCTCGACGTTTTAATGAAAGTGCCATTTTTCGCGTTTCTAGAAAACCAATTTTACTAGAGCCAAGCAAAGCAACAAAAGTGGTCTTAGCGGCTATATATCTGTATAACTAAATCCGGAAAAACACTTCTAACAATAATATTCCACCTGAGCTATTTGACAGAGAACTTGAAGACGGTGTATTCATTCCTGGCCAATGGAGAAATAAATGAGAGTGCATTCGCACCAATTGCAGCAATTCCTAGGCGTGGTACTATTAACGCAAAAGAAACACGGCTGTACTTAGCAGACCATTTTATAACTAATGGCTCTATCCCATGGCAACTTCAATATGGATAGTAAAATATACTTACGGTCTGCATCGTTTCCTGAGTGGCTCCAGGTTAATTTTTGTTTTTCATAAAATCTAAATAATGGTAACCAAACCACTTTGATTTGTAGACGTCTTCAGCTCCTACAATAGATTAAAATATAATATAAATATGATTAGGAATTATGTAATATGTGATAAAAAAAAAGATATATCTACCTGAACCTGTAATCTCTGCTCTTCTCTCGCCGATAAGAACCCAACAAGAAATCCATTTTTTTTTAAGTTCACTAACAGGACATTGCAATTCTGCTGAAATTTGCGGCCAACAGTCTTCGCACTTAGTTTTGTTTAAATGGTTAGGATCCTTGGAATCCCACAATATCTTGTATTCACCATATAATTGTATCAAACGAATCGACTGCTCTTGAGTGTTCATGATACATAACAGATAACTTTAACAAACAACTTGTGAAAGTAGCGCTCGCGAGCCAAATCCGCCGTCCCCACCGAACGCACAGAGCACACTGAGCAAACGGCTCGACCGCGAGCCACGCTCAGCCGAGGCAACGTGCGCCCGAACAACCCCGAGGCACGTCCACACCGACCTTTGACACCGACTGAGGCTGCCGCGCGAGCCGTGCTCGGTTGGTGTGGACGCGGCTATAGACGAACATAGCGTGCGAGTGAGGTACTTACTTACTTAGTCTTATACAGAAACCTAGGTGTGAGAAAGAGACAGAATAAACCTGACAGTGAGACCGGTTTTGAAACATTTAGTCTATAAGTCTCGTGTCAAAAAACCCGTTTTAATTTTGGTGTTTTCGTCGTAATCTTTCTATATATAACGGGTAAATTTAAAAAATAATAATGGTGCAGTATTTATCTGTTAGATTGTGGTGTAACATTCAGGAAAAATTCAAAGAAAGAAACATTTTAAAGCTAAATACCAAAAGTTCAATACTACTTTCAAAGTGTTATTTTTTCGTAGAATATATACACAAAACTATTTTGTATTAAACTTAACATATGCAGTGAAGAGTCTATTTTTGAGATATTGTAATATTCTTAAAAATTATGTGTTAGATAAAAAATATTGTATACGTGAACATGACCGCTTTTGGCACAGTGATTGACTAAAAGCAAAACACAATCTATCGATATGTCGATATATTTTATGTCGCATAAAAGAACTATCAAGCTGCGGTCATTTCACAACTTCATTATTTTAAACGGCTTCAAAAAAAGGTGAAGGTTTTCAGTTCATCTTCATCTACTTATATATATACCTATTATAATACTAATACTCTTTATCGAGTATACGGGTTAAACATAATGGTGTACAAAAGGAAAAGAATGTGGCCCTGGGCATTCCGGCGACCGCGTATGGGTAACCACTTGAGCTTTGTGCGATACTCAGAGACGTGGTCATATTTGCGAAGTCCAAATATGAATCTTATACAAAAGTTCTGGAGTCTCAAGTTTATTCAGTTGGTGCTCGGTGAAATCTGGATAACTGGCATCGCCTTTTAAGAATGGGGAAAAGAAGGGATTGTGCAAGCGCTATTTTCGTGGCAATAAGTAGAAAATTTTATAGCCTACGCATTCCTCCTCCTCATTACTCGAAGATGGCTGCTGTAATATGAAATCAGTGTGTCGGGTACCGGAACCAATCAATAGTAATTATAAGTATTTCACAAGTGGCGATACGATTACTTTAATATACGATTACTTTAATGTGGTTACTAAACAATTTATGCTCATGAGAATGCATTTTGTGAAGTTGAGCTAAAAGTGAACTACCAGGAGATCTTCTCAACAATTAATGTTGGTGCATCGGGAAAAGCTATATTTTATAAAAGGTGAAGAGCAATTGATATTAAGCTAATTTAAAGATAATTATGTAATTGTTGTATATTTCTGCAAACATTTATATAATAGTTTCATAATTATATAATACTAGCTGCGCCCCGCGGTTTCACCCGCGTAAGTCCCTCGTTAAGTGTTCTTTTTTGTGCAAACTTCACATTACTAGTATAGTATTATGTTATCTGTGACATTAACCATCTTCTACTAAATAGTCTGAACAAAGCCTAAACATTTGTTTTGGATAGGTGCGCCCGTTCTTGAGGTATAAAATTACAACGAAAAGTGGCATTGATTTTTATATATATGGATGTATGGATGGAAGTACTACTTTTTTTTTAATTCATGTAAAAATAAGCGCAATCACTTGTACTAAGTTGTTTACGTCTAAGTTTATAATTAGAAAAATACGGTCTTTCATTTACGGTTTTTCGTTAAATACTTTTTTATTTGTTCAATGTTTTTTTTTGAGTTATCAAAGATATTGTTATTCCCCATCGATTTCAAAGAATTCGATTCAATAGATTTCGATTCCATGCCCGTGACACATTTCATACACAATCGAAATTTTAAATTAATAATTTTACAATTGGCTGCCATTTTGAAATTTTGCGATCTGACTTGGCGTACAATGAAAAACACACTTCTTAATATCTGTAACATATTCGATTTTCATTCAATTTTGAATATTGCAACGTGCATTTTCACGCATTTTAATTTCTTTACGTTTTTCATCTTTCTCGCTTATTTAAACAATGGAAAAAGTTTTCTAATTTTTTTAACGCCTAATCCTTTGTAAAATCGTCGGATAAACAGCTTTTCATTAAACCTTTTGCTCTAAAAGCAATACTTTTGTAGATATTTAATGAAAACCGAAAACAAAGTCGATTTTTAAGTTATTTTACAATAATAAACAATGACGCGTATCTCCGTCGAAGTAGACACTAGGATTTTATTCTACGTATTTTACTTCAAATTTTAAGTCAAGTATCTTATTGTTTTAAAAAACCACCACCCTCTAATGCTCTGGCGCCCGGACTATTTCTCACGTCTAGGTTTTTGTGTAAGGCTAGGTACCTATCTCACTCGCGTAGTGTTTGTGCATTAGCTAGGATACTAAGTTTATGAGAAGACTTCGTGCGAGTTTGGTTAGCTGTTTAGTTTTCTTGGTAAAAAGAAGATTAAATTTTCATGCAAGTACTGGTTTTCCATATTAGCTGTAGCAGCAAAAAAAGATGATATAAAAGAATCAAATTGAGATTTGTATTGATTTTTTTTACTTCTTCCATCCGACGATTAGATAAACTCTTAATATGGGGTACATACGTAATGTCTAGGGATGAGGTGATGTTCTGTCACCATCACCTAATCTGGGATAGCCTCTGGACTTCGCTGACGCTATTGTCACCTTGGCCTAGAGTTCCATTAGGGAGGCATCTATTTGTTTTTCTAGAAATGTAATGTCGGGGTACATGTGTCCACGAATCCCGCAGGGCACCAAGGCTTGTATTTTGTAATATAGTTATAAAACACCATAAAAATAGTGTCTATAAAGCTAGCGTAGCCAAGTCATAGGGCCGTAATAAAACTTACACTATATTTTTTTGGTAATTATTTGCTATTTTTTTGCCATAGCCATTTCCGAAAAACAATGGTCATGCTGACTTGAGACTTAAGCCAGCGTAGCCAACCCTATATCTCCGGATCTTTTACCCTTATCTAAACAGGCTTTGTGGTATATTTTATTGCTAATTATTTGCTATTGTTTGTCAAAGAATTATTTTTTATACGCACGTACGCTTGTTTGAGGGAAAAGTAGGTATAGCACACCTTAACGCTATATATGTCGACTAATCACCAAAACATCGTAAAACTGATTCGTAAGTATTACTTTTAGTTTATTTATGTTTAAGACTGCTCAGAAGAGCCTCTGTAAGCTATTTAGTTTGTGTAATGCCCAAATTATTTAATAATTACTTATTTCCGATAAAAATATAGGTTATATATGAACTCTTTTGCTCATACCGGTAAAACCAGAAGATACTTAAAATTCTGACTCTGTTCTCAATCTACTTTTATGGTAATTCACAGTTTGTTCAATAAATAATGCATTGTAAAATATGATTTAACTAATCGAAACTTTTTCGGTTATTTTTTTTCAAGTCGAGTTGAAAATTTCTTCCAGAACTATAAAAACTAATTAAGAGAAGATGTGATGAATTTAAAAGACATTCGAAACAAAATATGTAGAATTATGCTGGGTGATAATTTTCTTAAATTTACAATGGCCCTATGGGAAAACTGTATTACGGAGTAAATGACAGTTGATTTTTATACTACAAACTGATGAATTAAGTTACTAAATATACATACACTGAAACTCATGTTAACTATTTTTCTACTATATTACATAACATTGCGAGTAAAATAAGGCCAGTCCCGTAGACGTGTCTAAAAAATGTCCCCTATTTTTGGTATTTTAATTGTGGATTTCCTCAATTCCAATTCTTTGGCAAAAAAAAATAGCAAATAATTAGCAATAAAATATGCCACAAAGCCTGTTTTGATAGGTGTAACAGATCCGGAGATATAGGGTTGGCTACGCTGGCTTAACTATCAAGTCAGTAGGACCATTGTTTTTCGGAAATGGCTATGGCAAAAAAATCAATTCTTTGGCAAAAAAAATAGTAAATAATTAGCAATAAAATATGCCACAAAGCCTGTTTTGATAGGTGTAACAGATCCGGAGATATAGGGTTGGCTACGCTGGCTTAAGTATCAAGTCAGCAGGACCATTGTTTTTCGGAAATAGCTATGGCAAAAAAATCAATTCTTTTGTTGGAGAGCCATGCTTCGGCACGTATGGGCTGGCTCGACTCTGCTCGATACCACGGCCTCACAGAAAACCGCCAGTGAAGCAATGCTTGCATTGCATTTCGCCGCGTGAGTGAGGTTACCGGAGGCCCTAACTCTTCCCTCCCCCCTATTCCCATCCCTCTTCTCTCCCCTCTTCCTACTCTTCCCCCCTCCCTCTCTTCTCCTACTCCCACCTTAAAGGGCGGCAACGCACTTGTGACTCTCCAGTTACAAGTGCCCATGGGCGGCGGTAGTCATTTACCATCAGGTGACCCGTCTGCTTGTTTGCCCCCCATACCATAAAAAAAAACAATTCTTTGGCAAAAAAATAGCAAATAATTAGCAATAAAATATGCACTAAAGCCTGTTTTGATAGGTGTAACAGATCCGGAGATATAGGGTTGGCTACGCTGGCTTAAGTATCTAGTCAGCAGGACCATTGTTTTTCGGAAATGGCTATGGCAAAAAAATCAATTCTTTGGCAAAAAAAATAGTAAATAATTAGCAATAAAATATGCCACAAAGCCTGTTTTGATAGGTATAACATATCCGGAGATATAGGGTTGGCTACGCTGGCTTAAGTATCAAGTCAGCAGGGGCAATGTTTTTCAGAAATGGCTATGGCAAAAAAATTAATTCTTTGGCAAAAAAATAGCAAATAATTAGCAATAAAATATGCCACAAAGCCTGTTTTGATAGGTGTCACAGATCCGGAGATATAGGGTTTGCTACGCTGGCTTAACTATCAAGTCAGTAGGACCATTGTTTTTCGGAAATGGCTATGGCAAAAAAATCAATTCTTTGGCAAAAAAAATAGTAAATAATTAGCAATAAAATATGCCACAAAGCCTGTTTTGATAGGTGTAACAGATCCGGAGATATAGGGTTGGCTACGCTGGCTTAAGTATCAAGTCAGCAGGACCATTGTTTTTCGGAAATGGCTACTGCAAAAAAATTAATTCTTTGGCAAAAAAATAGCAAATAATTAGCAAAAAAATATAGTGTAAGTTTTATTACGGCCCTATGACTTGGCTACGCTAGCTTCATAGACACATAAAAATACCACGTTTTCCCTTGTTGAATATACATATACACATAGGCATACCTACATACTACGGTTATTTATTTAGATAGGTATCAAAATATTGAATTTTTAAGTATACTTACCAGCAAAAACGTCAGCTTAATGAATTTTACTTCCATCTTCTATGTCATTAAAAAAAGCTAAATTTCAGCACATTCATAGGATTCCCTTATAAAAATATTGCTTAAATCGACGCTTACGCGATGGAATCTAAAAATGATATGCGAGCTGAAGATAATGACTTATCAAGATACCAGTAAAAGGTAATTTTCTCCCGATGATGAGACCCAACTCATTAACTTTTAATAATGATAGCAAAGTACATTAAAAAGTAATTTAATATCGACAATTGTGTTGTAGTAAGCTGGGTAAGAATGGGTATTACCGGTCACTTAAGGAGGAATAATTACAAATCAGAAAATAATCAATATTTCTTTATTAATCTTTTTACCCCTAAATATTGATTTATTATTTTTTTATACATTTTTTTATTTTATTTTGATTTAGCATTGAAAAATACATACAACTTCAAATTTTCACCCTTCTACGATCAACCCCCGTTTTTTAATCGCGATTTTTATGTTATTCAGTTCCATCCACAGATCCGCAATAGGGTTGTAAGATGGCAATCGAATATAATAATTGTAGAACGATAAGTTTTCATGTATAGTTTATAATTACAATTTACTTCTAATATATAAAATTCTCGTGTCAAACTCCTCCGAAAGGCTGGGCAGATTTTAATGAAATTTTTTGTGCGTCTTCAGGTGGATTCGAGAATGGTTTAGATTTACAATTAGACCCGGTAGATGGCGCTGCAATAGGGTTCCAAGAATAACGACCGATTTTAATGAATTTTTTTGTGTCTCTTCAGGTGGATTGGAGAATGGTTTAGATTTACAATTGGACCCGGTAGATGGCGCTACGATAGGGTTCCAGGAATAATATTTTTTAAGTTCAGGCAGGACGTTTGTCGGGTCCGCTAGTTTAAATATATAAATGTTTATACATGACAAGTAGTCATGGAACGTAATCTTTTCTGAAGGTACTAACTGCAAAAAAATCCATAGGGAATAATTCAATGCGAATCTTGGGAATTTTCACGTAGCTGAAGCACTCAGCTACAATATATACTTTGTGGGAAGGTTGAAACGCTTAAACATCGTTTAACGGGATAAGTTCAAGGGTATTATAACCTCTCTTTTCTTGTAAAATAAACCATTTATTTACAAGATATTACAAAATGTCTATATTAACATTCTACATACTTTTACATGCCTTCATAGATTAGCAGACATTCTTAAAATTACTTCTAAAATACTTCATTAGGCAGTGTTTACAACTTAAAATCTAAGTACAGTCAATAGCGTTATAGTTTATGTTTACAAAGACCTCACAGCTGGACAAAGAAAAACGTTTTTTTTTCTATTAAAACCTGTACGCTTTGTACTACAAGCAACGAGATAAGACTGTGTCTACATCAGACTACAGCTATTGACATTGTCTTAAAGCATTTAGAATATACTAATGTTTAATCGTAAGCTTCAAGATGTGGCCCAATTCATAGATGTTGACTATGTATCTACAATAGTGTCACGGAAGTCCAAATACATAGTTTATCTACTTATAAATAATATCTTAATTCATGATTACAATTTCCGCATGAACACTTTTATTATAGCTTGTCAGGATTGTACAACTGACTTCAAAAGCCTGGTGCTCTTATATCGTATCAATTCCGACGTATAAGTTCTTATGATATAATAACTATGCAGGGGAGGGCTTGCTTCCTTGGCTTTTGTGTGCTTCGGTAAATTAAAAAAAAAAAAAAAGGATTTAAAGTTAATAAAAAATGTTTGGTCTTCCCTAGGCTAAAGGCTGGGTACGCCCAATGCCAATAATTTTTTTTAAATACAAAATGTGCAGATAGCACGTGAAAATTATAACATAACAAAAATTTGAATTAAAAAAAATGTCTGTCATCTGTAAAGTCTTGTTAAGACTTTAAATTTTTTATGGTATAGGGGGCAAAACGAGCAGACGGGTCACCTGATAGTAAGTGACTACCGCCGCCCATGGGCACCTGCAACTCAGAGCCACAAGTAGAAATATTCGTATCCATGCACCTGCATGTTAAAACTACATGGCATACCTATGCACTGTAGTTTTAATGGAAATTATTATCATATAATGACATATTACATACAATAGATTAAAGCTAGATGTAGCGGAGATGTTAATTTTTTTTTTAAGTGGTTACTAGTAACGTAGGTCACACATTACTAGTAATCTCGTTAACCCCTCCAGCTAAGCTTAACGCTTGTGTTAGGAGTGGGTTCACGACGGTAGTGCACTGGGTGGGGTTCGAACCCGCAACCACTTGTTCGCAAGTCCGACGCCTTAGCCATTACGCTACCGCCGCTTTTTTTTATTTTGTTAGCGTTTATGAATCTGTTATCTCTCATTATGTTCCATTTCTATTAGTAAACTGGTATCGCGAATATTTTCGAGATTGTACTAGGGAAATGGGTGTATTCCCATTGTCCCCATGACTGGGGACAACAGGATTTTTAATAAAATAATTAAAAATTGTTCCCGTTGTCGGTAATGGGGACATCAGGGCTTGAATAATTAATAATTATTCCCGTTGCCCCCCTGCCCTGAACGCACTAAGGGGGACGGTGGGATTTGAATGGAATAAATAAAGAATATTCCCGTACCCCCATTGCTCTTATACTTATATAGAACTATAGACAAATAAAAATAAATTCCTACTTTCTCTATTAATATGCATATGGCAATGGGGACAACGGGAATAAAACTGGCGACTTCTCATTTTTCCCATTGGTAGTTCAGGGTAATGGGGAGAACGGGAAAAATAAATACCTCCAGGGTAATGGGGACAACGGGAAAAATAAATACCTCCAGGGTAATGGGGACAACGGGAAAAATAAATACCTCCAGGGGAATGGGGACAATGGGAAAAATAAATACCTCCAGGGCAATGGGGACAACGGGAATACACCGGAAAATGTCATCTTCAGCTAATCAAGAACGAGTGGTGCTTAACTAAAAAGGTACTCGCAGTGCACTATAACCAACTGGTGTTCCTAAACGGCAACATTTGTTTTTCTTTGGAAGAGATCTTGTTGCTTCTGTCTAACGTACTGCCAAGGTGGAGAGGTTTAGCAGAGGGTAAGAGTGGAGAAGTAACAGGTCTGGCACTGACTTCGTGCTGATTTGGACTCGTAGATTACGGAGTCCCCTTGAAAAGCTAGGCACATGGCTGGCAAAAGCTAAAAGAGGTCCTATTCGACGGGGTGGATTATAGAACCTAGAAAGAGAGAACTTTATTATAAATAAAATTCCGATTTCGACTTACAGATAACACATATCTTTACACTTTAACGAATTATAATTTAACTTTTTCTGTTATTTTAGAAAGTAGCGTCTAAGACCTAATCTAAAGGCCTAATCTAATGCGCAAAGAATCAGAAAATAACTGAAAGTGTTTTTAGGTTCGCCATCTTTCCGGCATTGCATTACAGGGTGCTAATTCAATTTATTCCAGCCAATCAGCGCCCGACTGTCATTCATATTAATAGTGTTTTATTTTTCCATTTTTGTGTGTGGGTCGGACGTCGGACCGGGTCTTATGGCCGGGGCCTCAGGTGTATCCCAAAAAGGAAATCCTATGACCCCAGCAGACTTGGCCGCCTACTGAACAAGACGACTCCACTGACTGAAAAAGTCCATCTACAAACATCGCAAATTTCAGATCCGTCCGGTCTAAGTTGCAGTGGGGTGGTATTGGGGGCTATGAAATCCATTCTCACCAAATTTCAGGCCTAAATATTCATTAGAACGCGCTTAAGGTTTTTTCGAATAAACGCGGTTTTCAACAAATTGCAGTCTCATTTTTTTTCGTCTTTTAATGCGCAATTTTTATGTACAAGCAACTTTTCACGCAGAAAAACGGTTTTTACCATTTTTGACAAATTTTTTGACGGTGACACCGTGGCATCACCCGTGGGTGAATATGCTTTGAAATGAAATATGTTAATCGTGACTTTTTTTTCTAACAAATAAAAACAAAAAACCGGCGAAAAATTTCACCCATTTTTGAACGATTTTTGGCAAATTCTATCCGACTACTAGTGCCAGCGACCTGTCTTTAACAGGATTTATTGAGGGCAAAAGGCAATTCATAAGATAAAATGTATGATGATGATAACTCGTGTGTAAGTAACATTCTACAGTAGCAACTGTAAAAAAAAAACAAAAAATAACCTTGACTTTCTCCCCATGATTGTTAACTCGAAAAAAAAACCACAATGAATGTTTAAATAACTGTCAGTTTATAGAATAAGGTCTAGATCTTTAGTAGACACAGTATTAGGCCCGTTCAAATTTCTCATCATCTATTTTATATATCAGTAGTAATGACAAACGTGATAGATATTAAACTAATGTATAACCATATCGAAAAAGTAAAAAAAAAGAAACAAAATAAACTTTTGTGATGAAAGCGAAAATTATAGAAGATTTATTAAATTTTCTATAATGAATGCGGATGAAAAATTACATGGACGATTAGTTACAAGCTCACTATCCATGCAATTTTGCATCTGCTGACACATTATTATTCCAAATAATCTAACATATTATTGATAATATGAAACAAAATATAGATTGACATAATTTCAATAATTTACGTACTAGGTATGTAAAACAATAAAAAAAAAAATTAATACGTAAACATTTCAATCACATTTTAAAGTATATTACTTATTTAATTTTGGTAAACACATGAAGATGTCAAAATCTGTATTGTTTTTTTTACTACATCGTTGGCAAACAAGCATAAGGCCTACTAGTAAGCGATTACCGTAGCCTATGTACGCTTGCAATTCCAGGAGTCGCTTACGCTTTGCCGACCCTTTAAAACCTTTCGTGAGGAACCCTGATATAAAAATATAGCTTAACATTTTAACATATTTTTATTCAATGAGTATTGTTAACTATTAAATATTTTAAACCAATTTGGAATCTCTTAAAACACAATTTTCTTAAAAACATTGAAGAGATCTCCGTAATTTAATTGTTCAAATAGCTACATGCATTTTGGTGATTTTAAAATAATAATATTAATAATATAAATGAATGTAAAATAATCGACGAATAGATTGTTGTTCTGTAAAGTATATAATATTATTAAGTTACTAAGACAATATTTATTATCTATTGTGATTTAATTAGGTCAATATCACAGCATAACACTTCCCGCTAGTTTTTTTATTACATCTCTTCAACTAAGAAGTGTATTGAGCTACAAAATTACAGTTGAATACGTGAACTAACACACAATCCAGCTAAAACTCCTATAAATATAAAAATGTTTCCAGTTTTTGTTTCTCAACTCACTAAAATCGAGTTAAATGGTATTCTTACCTAGAAACAGACATTCCTTGCTCTCACACTTGACTTATTATTAAAAAATAATTAAACTTTTATCACAATGAAATTATTTTTTACATATTTAGTAAAATTAGAAAAAAAATTGTGATTGGGTCTTTTTTTAGTAACGACTCTTAAATATAAAGCAACTAATCACGTTTTTCTCCAACCACCAAAACTCTTAAAAAGTACCTTGTTGTACTTTGAATTGAAAAAAACCATAGCTTATTGTAAATTATTTTAAACATATAATTGGTATCGGTATACAGGTTGTTAGGTAAACACTGCCTTAAGCGAAGACAGACGATAGTAGGTACTAATAACACTTTTGATGATGGGTCAGAAAAAAAAATGGAATCCGATGAAAAAAACTTTTTTTTTAAGTTAAAACTTCTTTGAGCACTAAACTCGTGACCGTCACGCTAATAATAAATATATATATCCACATATCCACTAGAGGGCGCTAATATAAACATTGAGTTCTGTCAGCTCCTTATTAATTAATGTCACCAACCTGCTAATGCGACGTTTTAATTATGTATCTAAACGGGAATTAACGCGATCACGAAAAGGTATTACATACCAGTGCAACCCGGTCGAAACGTCAGGCAATTCAGAGGTATGAAATACCTTTTCGTGATCGCGTTAATTCCCGTTTAGATACATAATTATATCATGGAACGCAAAAGTTAGTGACGTTTTAAGTTCGTCGTTTCGTTTAAGTTTTCACTTCTGTCGGCAGTCCCATTACTGGGTTTTTTTAAAACGACGTTTTATTAGCATTATTCACGCTCCATCATGCTAGTACTGCTAAATGCCCGCAATGAAACACGAAACTTATAAACAGTTGACGGAGTCAATGATGCGCGCGTCAACACGTAAAACGTTGTAAATTTTTTTTTTCTGTGTCGATTTTTCCTGACCCATCATCAAAGGTGTCATTAGCACTATCGTCTGTCTTCATTTTCGGGAGCGTTTACAAAATATGCTGTATACAACAATATACGTTTTAAAATCAAATAATCAAGTCTTCATTATTGGTCATAACCAACGCGCTGTCAATAACTTCAAATAAAATATTATGTTATGATCACAATACAAAAACTTAATTGTACATTGTTTATTAATTAATTTGTTATACTTATTATTGGCAATAAGCGTGTCTGATCATGTACACGCACGGTATTGGGATGTATATAGGGTGACAATAATTTACTTGGGTTCAATTAATACTAGAATAAAAATAACAATTAAATAAAAATACCGATATTACTGCCAGTAGCGATTCTGAAGTAACTTTAGTTGGGTATCCTTGACTTTGAGTATCCTCTTTTGGCTATTGATTATTCTGTTCGTATTCAACTCGAAAAATGTAAAATTATTTTTTGTGATATATAATTAAATATTGCGATCAATTCTACCACTGAAGCAGCAGCTAACGATTCACACTGAGAATAAAATAACCCTTATAAGTATTTAATTAATCTTAAATATAAAAAAAACTAGAAAAAAATACCGCCACTAGTTTCAAAGGACTAAAAAGATTTTCTTGAATCATAGCTAAGAACATAGTCTAAGATCCGGTTTAAGAAATATATACCCTCATCTGTTATTTATTCGTGATAAGAAATAAATGATAGATAATATTCACATTGACACATTGCAAACAGGTTGCCTAGTTAAATTGCGCCCGGATAATATTAAATAATTATTTTTCAATTAAATTTATTTAATCTACTTCCCTCATCAGATGAGGGCATATATTTCTTATACCGGATCTTGTACTAACACTCTCAACTAATTTACTACAACTTGTATTTACAGTGTATGCAAGGCCAGCGTGGAATCAACGCCTATACTTAGAAATTCAAATGTCTCACTGTCGCCTTCCACAATCTACAACCTTCTTACGCATCAATCGAATCTATTATGGAGGGATCTATGCAAAGAGCCGTCCTCTTTGCATAGATCCCTCCATAATACCCGAATATACTGTGTTAGTACACAATGAAATTATATAGATATTTCGCCAAGTCGGCCAATAAAATTACTAAAAATTCTGTGAAAATTGTTGTCCAGTTTCATTTTAACGTTTTTAATTTATTTTATAATCGTCAATGCGCGGTAATCTGCAGCTCACCATTTTGTTTGGAAGGAAGTACTATGAGTTATGATGATGTAACGAAATGAATAATAATAATAACTTCACACATCTCACATACGGCTGTCTAATACCAAAATAGGCAGAGCCTGTACTATGGTAACCAGACTGCTGGTAAACATATTTATATATTTCTAAATACATACATATTATAGATAATTTACACCCAGACACAGAACAAATGATCATGCTCTCATCACACAATTATTTGTCCTGGGTGGGAATCGAACCCACGACCTCTGGTTCATTTTACTCAAATTAATTCTAAAATGTGAATAATACTATTACAAGGATGCGTACTGGCCTAGTATACAACGTAAATTCGCGTTCAGGAGCTACAAAGCCATAGACAAACACATATCACATGTTAAACTAAAAACACCCCTCTGCGGTCGAGGGTTTGATTAAAACAAATTATTCGTTTGTTAAATAAAATTATTCTGTACATTACAATACAATTGTTAAAGCTAATACGTCACTCATAAGAAGTAAAGCTGGCGAATGCCACGATGACGTTGATTTAAAAGCATTACCTACAAAACTTGTAAGAAATCTGACTGAGATCCCTAAAATAAATCCATCCAGGTCCGGCCTGTCCTGTCTTATCCTTGTCATGCTCATCTTCTCTAATCTATTTTTTATATCAGTCTATACGATTATGGGACCACCCATGTATTACGTCACACGAATTTCACGTCTTTTACTCCCCCCACGACTCCTCTCATTCCTTGTTACAGTTACACTTAGATGATCCCCTCAACCCAAAGTATGACGTAATTTATGGATGGCCCCCTACAACATCCTCTATCTGCAAACTAAAATCGCTTTCATATAAAATTTCGCATCAAATCACTCTGTCTGTTCTGTTTCTTTTCCGGTTTGAAAGTATTTTACACTCAGTTCGACTTTGGAAAGTTACTTGTGTTAAACATTATTTAAGAACGGCCCTTCGCCGGTCTCACATTATTATGTTCGGATCTTAAACTATAACACACAAGGTACCCCTGAGCACGTGTAGACAAAATTTCATATGTTCGCTTTAGGAGTTAAATAAACAAAAACAAATTCACATCTATAATATGAGTTAGAATTTTGTAAGGAATACGTTCCGTATCGCCTACAGGAGCCTACGTACAACTACGGTCAGTCTTAATTCAGTTATTTGCGATCTTGAGATACGCTTGGGCCTCTTTTTGGTCACGAAAAAATTTTGACAGCCTCTGTTTTTGTACGTCATTGTAGTTTTTGTTTGTCAACCTTACTTCGTGTAACAGTTTGTGGACAGCCCTGTTGTTGGGGGATATTTTGTCAGCTTGTTTAAGGTCCATGAGAGCGTCGTCATAGTTTTTAAGGGCGTAATTCGCTTGGCCGCGCCTGTATAAAGCCTTTTCGTTTCTAGGATCTAATTCCAGCACCTGAAATTTTGAAAAATGCTTTAGTATTTCGTGTTTTGTACAGCTCTAAATTGTTTAAGCACATATTACGGTCCATTTATTCTTAATTTTTTCTATTTTTCTTTATATTTTAACTTAATATCACACCATAGTCCTACATTTAGTAGGGGTAGCTAACAACTTTGCCAATATACAGCAATACTTCAGTGTGTTAATCTTACGTTCCTACCGAAGCCATCAGGGGCGTAACAACCCTCAAAAAGTAGGGGTGTCCAAAATATTTTTATGAGAATTAAAAAAAAGGTTACTAAAACACTTTATTGACGTATTTCAAAGTATTGTAAGGCTTACTAAATAATTTAGTATTACGATATACCATTCTTTTTACGGCGAACAATATTTTATTTACAATTTATTTTGCAATTTCATATTTTTATTAAAATTTTCCGCAGACTCCTCGGCGCATCGTCTTCTGGGTTATGTGGGAGTATTTGGATACCCTCGAAGGGGGATGTCCGGATGCCCTGGACAGCCCCCGTTGTTGCGCCACTGGAAGCCATACAAAGGACCGGGAATCATACTTCTAAAAAGGTCAATTCTTATCGCCAAACTATTGTGAAAATATTTTACTGAACGCTTAAGAGATGGAAGCAATAATATTTCACTAAAATCTGCAAGTAACGAAGTGTGTTTACATAAAACGAAAATGATGACTCGGATGGCTCAATAAATACAGTGGTCGCCTCGCCACTTGTTCGATTTTTTCGATTCCTACGCGGAACACAAATTTGTGTGAACTACAAATAGTTATCCTGAGTCTGGGTGTTCTTTGTTCCTCCGCGACACAGAAATCATTCCTTGTCGGATAAAGTGTAAAACAGCCCATATCCCTAAGTACATGGGGTGTACTACACTTGTTTTTATTATATGTAACTACGTATTCTTATAGATTTTGGTCAACTTCCAAAAGCTATTAGAATACGTATAACAAATATCTAGAAAACAAAATAATGAATTAGAAATTGAAAGGAGAATTGAAGGCGCATGGAGAAAATTCTGGAGTTTTAAAGAAATACTAAAGAGTAACATGCCCAGGAATATAAATAGAAGGATAATATCTACTTGTTTGCTGATGGAATGTTTTCTATCCTTGGAAAATTACGCTACGAATGAAAAATAAAATTAGATAATGCATAGAATTTTTTTTTATGGTATAGGGGGCAAACGGGCACACGGGTCACCTGATGGTAAATGACTACCGCCGCCCATGGGCACTTATAACTCGAGAGTCACAAGTGCGTTGCCGCCCTTTAAGGTGGGGGTAGGAGAAGAGGGGGAGGGGGGAAGAGTGGGAAGGGGGGAGAGGGGAAGGACGGAAATAGGGGAGAGGGAAGGGTTAGGGTCTCCAGTAACCTCACTCACGCGGCGAAATGCAATGCAACATTGCTTCACTACCGGTTTTTTGTGAGGCCGTGGTATCGAGCGGAGTCGAGCCAGCCCATACGTGCCGGAGCATGGCTCCCCCCACGTAACAATGATCATCATCATGAATTAATCATCACAAATGTGAGAAAAATACAAAAATATCAACACCCCTCTGTGCGGGAAAACACTGAAGTGACACGCCCTAAACTGTAACTTATGATTCAATGAAGTGGCGCTGGGCGGCACATGTAGCCAGAATGAAGGACAACCGTTGGACTAGTAGACTAACATCATAGCGTGGGCCAGAAGGTATCAGAATGAGAAGAAGGCAGTAACCCAATGGAAGAACCTGATAAAAATAGCAGATAGAAACTGGAAAACAAAAGCCTGAAAATATGACTCAAAATTATTTAGCTATTTACAGGAGGATTGGTAATGTAGGCTAACGAGTTTATTTTTCGCTTTCAGTACCTTTCTTTTTACAACGGTTCATTTTTTTGTTAAAAAGTTTTTATTAGTGACCAAGAACTAGCCCTTACATTCACGTTTTAGTTTTTGTTCGGATTACATATATTTCTGTTTGTCTTAAGTCGAGAAACGGGGAACGCTCGCTCAGCTCGCAAGTTTGCGACGATGGTGGTCATGTATGTTTTTTTTGTTTATGTTATGGGGTCAAACGAGCGGACGGGTCACCTGATGGTAAATGACTACCGCCGCCCATGGGCACCTGCAAATCAAGAGTCACAAGTGCGTTGCCGGCCTTTAAGGTGGGAGTAGGGGAAGGAGAGAGGTTGAAGAGGGGGAGAGGGAAGGGTTAGGGCCTCCGGTAACCTCACTCACTCGGCGAAAAGCAATGTAATCATTGCTTCACTGCCGGTTTTCTGTGAGGCCGTGGTATCACTCCGGTCGAGCCGGCCCATACGTGCCGAAGCATGGCTCTCCCACTTCTTCTAACTCAGTCAAATTCCAGGATTTTATGATATACCCTTTAATCTTTTGATAAACCACAGCCCTGTACCAAATTTCATGATTCTAGGTGGCCTGCAAGTGGAGAAAACTCTTTTTAATGATCTGTCAGTTCAGTCTGTCACCCCCAAAATTTATGATTTTCAGACATTAATTTCTCGGAAACTATTGAAGTTGGAGTTTTAAAATGTTGTACAGTAAGAGGGCCTTTACGGCGTATACAAACATTTCACTTCAATAGGCTTATCCGACCCTGAGTTAGAGGGAGCCTAAAAATTGATTGTGTATATACAGGCATGCTTTGAGCTCTAGAACTTGCTCGCGCTCTCCTGTGCGCATAGATCAGGTTTCACAATTCTATGAATAACATTAATAAGTTTGTAAATTGTATTTAAATATGCATGAATTAAAAGGTTTTTCATGTATTTATTTATTTATTTTATAGTGTTGTGTCAGAGCTTGGAAAGGACATTTGGTCAAACTATGGTGACGTGGACGTTTATAGACACTGGTAACCACTTATTATTATAATAGGGTAGGAGACTGCTGTTAAAAAAAAAGTAACACTCCTCAGGAAATTAGGTGTTGTTTTTTGTCCTCCGCGCCTTTTCTCAACTAAGTTGGGGTCGGCTTTCAGTCTAACTACGATACGACTGAACTTCTATATTTTACGTGAAGCGACTGCCATCAGACCTGCACAACCCAAGTACTAGCCGATATCGAAGTTCTGTAGTTAGACCAGGTTCTCGGACTTTCTTTTTTGGGCTCCAACTACCCGTAACGAATGCAACAGATGTTCGTATGGCTACCGGAAGGGACGGCTTAACGTGCTTTTCTAAGAGAGAGGGATTTCAATGTGTTTATGAATGGTCACCCATCCTAAGACTGACCTGGCTAGTATTACTTAACCTTGCAATGTACTAACCTACTCTGTTACCACTTAGCCATGAGTCCCTCTAGTCGCCATTTGGTGTTATATATGACTTAAAAAAATTAGATTCATTATTATTTTGAAATTTGTTATTATTTTTTAATTGTAAATCCAAACATAGAGAATGATTTGACAACAGGGGAGTATGACGTCATAGCCCCTTATTTAATACACGTTTCTACACAACGTATCGTTTTGACGTTTAAATAAGAGGAATTGATTTGACTTGACAGTCTACAACTGTATTATTACATATTTTGATATTTTGAACATCTCATCATGGACTATTTATTTTATGATTTAATAGATTTTTATACGAACTCCTCCTGACTCAAATGCTCTAGTCGTCTTGATGGCATTCATGTGCATTTATTTTAAAAGGTACTTACTTCGGTACAAAAATTAACACAAGCTCTATAATCTTCCAACTTCATGAAGCACGCCGCCAAATTTAGATTACATTGCAATGTGTATGTTGTTCTAATTTCTTGCACTGTGGATAAAAAATCATTTCAATGATTAACAATGTCTTAATTGATAACAACTAAGCAATAAGCAAGGATAAGCTGGTAATGGTTTGGCTGGTAATGCCGAAGGATCTATGGCCGTTGGAGCAGACGGGTCCTAGAGTGGAGACGAATCAGTAAACGGGAAGGTAGGACACCCCCAGCCAGATGGACCAACGACATGAAGAAGGTAGCAGTGATAGATTGGATGCGGATGGCGGAGAACTGGGTGCTGTGGCGCGCATTGGGAGAGGCCTACGTCCAGCAGTGGATGACGAGTTGATTGATTGAAACAATAAGAAACTCTTTATTCTCATACACGCATATTGGTCAGCTAACAGTTTTGGTTTTAAGGACGACCTGGTGGTGAATGTCAATCCACCTTCGCAAGGGAATCCTTCGAGCAGACAGACAACGAATCTTATGGGAATGTTGACTTCTAATACTTTAAAAACCTATGTAGAAAAAGCAACTGAATGAAAGAATCGTTGTTAATTTATTTATTTATTATTAGGATCTCCAACAAAAGATATACACAATTAATGATATTGACTGACAACAAGGGGTTTTGAGTTGGTGTACTCCTTCACTTACAGGAGACCACAGCAAGCACAATGACAGTATCAACTAGGCCAACAGAGTTACACGTAATAGAGAAAATTTATAAATATTAAAATCACTAAAATATATTTAAAATTTAAACAATTAAAAAGACAAAGTAGGTAAAATTAAAAAAAAAAAGAGGCATACATTACATTAAAGCTTTTAAGCATTTCGTTTTTAAGCGGTTTTAAGCTTTTAAGCGTTAAGAAGGCGAAGAGGAGAAGAAGCAAAAGTAAGTCTACGAGTGCCACAAAGTATGTTAATGACTTTAAAGCACTCCTGATACTAACATTTTATTTAGTAGTTAAGGGAATAAACAGCATACCCAGTCGGATATGCTGATATTATATTCCCTTGAACTAACTTCCTATTCCTAAACCAGCCGATTTCGGGCCCGAAAGGGGCTCTTTACCAAGTGGAGAAGCGACCTTCCGCGTTGGTGTAAAAAATTGGTATTTCAAATGACATGAAGATGAAACAATGACAATAAAAATATATATTCTTCATACAAGAAGGCAGCAAGAACTTCCATTTAAGGAGGATTTAATTGTCTGATTATTATTTAATTTAACTAAGGTTTAGCTTCCGAGATTTTTAGGGAACCTTAAATCCGGGTCACATTCATTGCTCTCGAGTGTACATTGTCTACTAAAATAAATAGTTACATCCAAATGATAACATATTATCTTAAGCTAACAAAAATATAAGCACTCACAATGTTCCCGCGTGTCGGCGTCCTTTATATTATTAATGTCATTACAAACATGGTCCAAATACCGCAGGCACTTATGGTACTTTCTAACGGCTGCCTTATATCGGCCATCGCCAAAAAAACAATTGCCAACTTTCTTTACATCCCTTATATATGACATTAATTCATCTACCTGCAAAAAAAAAACATTTTTTTAAGTATCATAAGTTCCAGTTGCCAAATTAAGACGGTGGCGCAATCTCTATTAACGAGTAGCGGAACTAAATTGAGACGCACGGCGCCATCTCTTAGCGAATAACGGAACTATCTATCAATACCATGTTCTACTGAGTTCTAGAAGTTCCAACAGCGATGGAGTCAGATGGATGGTACGAGATGTTTCCGGAAACTTCACGAACTTTCTATGAGATGTTTTTCGAAAGACGAGAGGGGGGAGGTGGAGAGGAGAGAAGAGGGGGAGAAGTGGAGAGAGGGAAGGGTAAGGGCCTCCAGTAACCTCAATTATTCGGCGAAACATACCATATCACTCCGGTCGAACATGCCGAAGCATGGCTCTCCCACTTTAAGAATTGTTAACTGTGATTATTACATTGATCTAAAACTTCACCACATAATTATCACCAGGGGGGGAGAGGAGGTAAAAAAGTTGCTAAAAAATATCACGTGACTAATGGATGACCCCTAACTATGTAAACAAATCTTGTGGGTCAATTTTTTACCTACTTCATCAAACTTTGTATGTATACGTAGTTTGGAGGAGAATACTATAATTTGACATTTTGGAGCTGATCTGATGATGGAGTCAGGAGGCGGATAGTGAAACTCTTCAGTGGCTAGTAAACCCTTCGAGTTTGGGCTCATATGATTGGATTTGACGAGTCCAACAGATTTTGCTTGGTAACGATCGTCAGCTGAATTTTTTTTTATGTTATAGGGGGCAAACGAACATACGGGTCACCTAATGGTAAATACCGCCGCCCATGGGCACTTGCAACTCAAGAGTCACAAGTGCGTTGCCAGCCTTTATGGTGGGAGTAGGGGAAGGGGGCAAGAGGGGCAGAGGAGGGGGGAGAGGGAAGGGTTAGGGCCTCCGGTAACCTTATTAGCTCAGCGAAAAACAATGTAAACATTGCTTCACTGATTCTTTTTTGTTCAGCTATGGATAGGCTTTAGTTATCAATAAAAAAAAATTGGAAATTTCGACCTGTAGGCGTTAAGTTCTTCATGATTCTTTTTCACATCTGGTAATTAGATGTATGTATTTACTATTTATCGCGAGTTTTATCTTAGTATATCTTTACACAAAAAAAAACTTTGCTCAATTTCAGTAGGTGTACAAATCACGTAAGGTTAAAGGTAAAAATTCAAACCAATTTCAAAAATATTTAGTATTGGTGCCAATTCTGTTGTTCACGTCACTAAACTAAAATTTCTCTAGAATTCTCTTGCTCTAGAAGTTGATAGTTAAGAGATTTTGAATATACTCTTCTATTTTTACATCAAATTATTTAAATCAAATTTTCTTTATGGCATTAAACTTGATTCTGACAATACTAAAAGTAGATACGATAATGTGACCGCTACTTAAAAATTACTTTTTCGAATGTCTATAAATGTTTGTCTACGCATATTATAGACGTAAAATATAGGTTACATACGTAAATATAACCACTAAATATTTCACATATACATAGATTCTCCGATAAATATAGAGAATTTCCCATGGGGAAACTAATCACCCATATTTACTGAATATCGTGTTATTTACAGTTGTCACCTTATATATTATTGGACGCACGCGAATTTTAATTTAGTTACATAAATGTACGTTTACAAAGAATAAGTTCTGATAAGGTAAGAAACAATATTTTATTACAAATACCAATATTCAATCTAAAAAATAAAAAACTTTATGTTTGGTCCTTAAAAACCTTGACCTTGACGAGTGGTCAATGTACCATGTAACGAATAACAATTTAACGAAATAAACATTATTAATAGCAAATATAAGAACTATGACATATTCTAAGTTATTAAATGTAGTACAATGTGTTACTGTTGGTGTGTCTATAATAAATAAATAAATCCTTATAATACTTCCTCAAGAACTGAAAAAGAAACAAAATGGTTTATATCCATGAACCTAGTTCCTATTTAAATATAACGTATATTCTCGTATACACATAGTGAAACCATATATGCTGAGAAACATAGGCATATATTTCTAAATACATACATATTATAGATAAATTACACCCAGACACAAAACAAAATGGTCGTGCTCATCACACAATTATTTGTCCTGGGTGGGAAACGAATCAACAACCTCAGAAGAAAGGCTCAGAAGTCAGGATCATTAACCACTAGACCAACAGGCCAGTCAATGACGATACACATATGGTGAAAACACACAACAGTTATCCACAGCACCTGAGTCCTAAGATTAGCTAAAGTATCATGCGATTATTTCAGTCAATCATTCACTCATTCATTCGTTCGTTCTGCTTTCTGACATTTTAAGCAGGGACACCCTTTAAACCCCGACACAAAAAGGAGGGGTGTTATTATAAATTTAGTCAGGCGTCGAAATAATTACTTACACTAATATTGTGGTTCTTGTAATCCGAGGGATACTCGGGCAGGCGGTCGGCGGTACCATCCTGGCAGCACACGTCCCAATTACTGGTTAAAATCTCACCGCAGTCTTGTACCACACAATCCTGTTAAAATAATAATAATTATACTCCTGGCATTTAGTAATAGTCAACTAATCATGAACATAAATAGTTGGGAATCAACTAATGTAAATATAACATACAAAATGTATCAGTCACTAGGAACCTAGCGTCTAAGGATTACCTCCGTCCAGGGTAACATCACTCGCTCAAGGTCGCGCTTTATATACGTACCGGTTAGCGTCCCGCCGATGGTACAAATGGCCGGGAGGGTCATCACACGCCTGAGCGCCCGCACGGAACGTATTTATATCAAAAATAAAATACCGAAATAAAGAAATTATTGTGAAATGTAAAATTTTGTTAGCCACTATAGCGTAGGTAATTTCGCTTTTGTATGAAAGTTATGTATCTGTTACAGTAAATGAAAAAGTTTTCTTATACAGAATGTACAATGTTCTTATACAGAAAGGTAACAAGTTTAAGAAAATTCGTGATTTTTAAAAGCATCGGGAAAGAATTTGACCAAGAAAAAATTTTTTTTTTTCTTTCATGCTATATCAACTAATTTTCGGCTTCACATAACGCTCCTAAAATATGAACACGCCAAGACTACTGATGCGATTTTGAATCGTATCATGCACCCGAGCGAATGCAGGACAAGTCCCTAACCACATAGTGCAGTCCGTAGAGCAAATGTGATGGTTTTGACTCTGCACAATTACGTTTACGGGTAGAATCGATCGGGAACAACCTATAGAACATTATGAAGGGTTGCGTAGTGATTCTTATAGTAAGAATTGGAATACAAATTTTACCCAAAAAATGCCTCTTTTTCGACACATTTATACTGTTACTAACGTCAGGCAATTCAGAGATAAGTAATACCTATTTTGTAATCGCGTTAATTCCCGTATAAATACATAATTAAATACAAATTTATTTATTGGCCTAAAAATTTGATAAGTGAACCTAAATTAAGTACTTGACTAGGCTACGTTAGTAAAATAACATGTAAAAAAAATGGTTGACGATTACCAACATACCACCGTGGGGCGGCCATGCTCGGAGTCACCGTAGCGTTGGATCTCTCGAACAATGTCGAGACCGGCCAATACACGGCCGAAGACAACATTCGTCCCGTCCAAATGATGACAGGTTCCTGTCGTTATACAAAACTGCGAGCCATTCGAGTGAGGCCAACCACTGTTCGCCATGCTTAGTACACCTTGCTTGTGCTGTTACGATAAACAAAATACTATTCAGATAACTATTTTATTATATTGTTACAGAATGCAAGAGCAGGTGCGTTTTAAAACCTGTTTGAAGTGAAAACTTCTTAAGCGGCGTTGTGCACTTTTTGGGATGGGTAAAAAATGTTAAACTCGCGTCAGGACACATTACCTGATCGAAAATTCGTAAGACGGAGTCGAGTTTCTTATATTTAAAAAAATATAACATTCTAAATTCAAACATTTATGAGCGGCCAGGAGCGCAGAACTTCCAGTGTACCCTATGTATTATACATTTAGATGTTATTACCTATGTACTTTTTATTTTTAACCAAATTATACATATATATATATACAGATGTGTGTGTGTCTATGTATGTATATGCAAATACATTGTGAAGTTATGTTTTCACTTCTGACGTGCAGTCCTACGACTGATTGTTTTTTTTTTCACATGTTGTATTATGGAAAATGACGTTGATTTAAATTTAGAACAAAACTATGGCGCCTATTCACCACTATGAGCATTTAGATTGAGTTTCAAGGGCTATATAAAAAACAACTAGAAAAGCATTCACAGGAACTAATATTAAAGTGGTTCTTACAACATACATATTAAGAAATCCTACTATATTTAAAATTAAATTATACCATAAAATCAGTAACTACGATTCAATAAAAAACTAGGTATAAACAATACACTGGTTACGAAACATTTTATCAATGTCATTGTTGACTTATTCATGTAAATAACGAACTCGAAGGGACACTACTTCCTGAGTGAATGCTTAAACACATGTTAAGGTTGGTTTCATAGTCACGCTTACACACGCGTTGTGCAATAACCGCAAATATAAACAGTAACCAGACTCGTAGAAGCGCAAATTCGGATGCGCTGTTGGCGCTATAACCATTGATTTATAAAACCTTAGATACACAGTTCCATTCAAAAGTTACACTCAAACTGTCCCAAATTATACATAATAGTTATATTTATTGATATTAATATAGATTAAGGTAAATTCATCCTTAATAGCGTGAGTTAAAGTTGTCTTTACAAAGCTGTCAAAAAAATCAATAACATTTTATTACCAAAAGCCCTCCAGGACAAGGAATGAGGAGAGTCGCATTTATTTTTATAATTATTAAAATTAACTTTATTTTTTAAATATGTCATGTGTAATATGAACACTTGTTTGAATGTACTTTTACCCGTAAATAGCTTTTGAATTAGAAATTAATTAAACGAGTATATGCTGTTTTAATCATTTATTAAATCTACTAGTGATAAACTTTTATAATCATATAATTATGTATTTAAACGGGAATTAACGCGATCACGATGATCGCGTTAATTCCCGTTTAAATACATAATTATATCATGGAACGCGAAAGTCTAAAAGTTTTATAATCATTACTTCAACTATGGATGTGCCTGGCTTACCACCGCACAATTTACAACTAAAGGTTGACTCCGTAGTAATCATTCTTCGAAACATAAACCAACCAAAACTGTGCAACGGAACGCGTTTGGTGGTAAGTAAATTGATGAACAATGTGGTTTACGCGACAATATTCAGGAGGAAAATTCGAAGGTGAGGAAGTTTTCATTTCGAGGATCCCGATGATCACAACCGATATGGTGTTTGAGTTTAAACGACTTCAATTTCCAATCAGTCTTGCATTCGCCATGACCATTATCAAATCACAAGGTAAATCCTTAAAAGTTTGTGGTCTGAATCTGGAAAATCCATGTTTTTCCCATGGTCAATTATATGTGACATGTTCACTGGTCGGAAGACCATCTGCGTTATTTGTTCTTGCGCTTGATAATAAAACGAATCACAAGATGCTTCACTGAAGAGTGCAACCCATGCACCAAAATACATGGCCAATAAAGAATCATTAAAATACTTGATTTTTTTATTTTTATTTATTATCCTAATAAAAAATTTAATTTAATAAAATCAAAAATATGCTCATTTATTGCCTATAAGGTGGAACATAGTTCACCGGGTCAGCTAGTATTCAATATATCAGCATTTTTTTTGTATTTTGAAGGTTCTTCGTAGAGAAACTGTACAAAAACAAATATGCAAACAATATAAAGGTTAATCTCTCATTGGAGGTACGAAAAGGATTTTTTTTGTAGGGTTCGTTAACGTTAACTATTGTTGAGTACACGTAGATAATTGTACCGAGACAAATAACCGCGCAGTACTAAACATGTGACAGTTACACGTGAGCGATTAACCGCCTTAGCGTCGACCGTTCGCGTCACTACGAAATAACAGCCTTACTGCAAATAATAGCTGTGATCATTTAGTATAATTATAATTCATATTACTTCAAAACCAGTAAATTTATTCTTGATTTGATTGTATGAGGAGCAACGGGGCAAAATGTCGCCACCCGGCAAAAAAAGTGTCATATCACAAAAAAAGTGTCACATCACAAAAAAAGTGTCATATCACAAAAAAAAGTGTCACATCACAAAAAAAGTGTCACATCACAAAAAAAAGTGTCGCATCACAAAAAAAGTGTCACATCACAAAAATGTGTCATATCACATGTTAAGTACGTTTTTACATTTTAATAGCATTTAATAGCAAATGTTGCATTTGGTCAGCTGTAAAAACATCGTTATTAGCTCAGTGAAAAGGGGAACAAAGTTTCCATTTTCACTGAGCTGTTTTGTTCAATTCACCGGCATAAAAGTCGTGTTTTCTCGAAATCCCGAAGTAGCTGTTTTTGTATTTTGACACTTTTTTTACCGGGTGGCGATGTGTATGCTAATTGTTACCTTTAATTTAAAATTTTCATCTTTGAAAGTGGGCCCATATATGCTTTCACCACTGCTTCCATCATTGCTTATAATATCGCCGCCCTGGATCATAAACTGTGAGATAGCTAAAACAATTATTTACAAATTTATATTGCAGATTATAATTAAAATTAGATGAATGGGAATCTTTGGTGTGGGGTTCCAAATGTGTATTTTGAAAGATTATACACGATCAAATCCGTTAGTCAAATTTTTGGTCAAGCGTGACTTGGCCGTAAAATTCGATTGGTCTAAAAAAATGTTACTTTTATTAATTTCTTCCCAGTTTCTTGTTATATTTTCCTTATATTCTTTTATATTATATATATCTCTTTTTTTTTTTGTTGACGAGGTGGAAGATCCTCATGGATGTCCTCCGCCCTTAGGGAGGCGAAGGACTCTGTCGGACTCTTACCGACTAAAAACCACCCCGGTGTTCCGCTACTTGCCTATGATCAGGCGAGCGAGCGAGAATCGCCATTGCATTCTTCCGCAACCCCCGATAGACGCAACACCCAATAGTCCCTTATCCCTCCTAGCTAAGGTCTTGTGCTAGGAGTAAAATTTACATCAGTAGCCTACTGGTTGGGATAGGTCTCATAATATTATCCCCTGTTTCTTACCTTTATGAAACTTACTGCCTTTATAATGTAACGGTTTGCCATTCACACCTCTGCCCTTTTCCCCTGTACATAACGCTCGAAAATTCTCAGCTGTTTCAGGCACAACGTCACTTCTTAGTTTTATCACAATACGTCCCGCTGAAACGAAGAAATTTAATAAATTATTAAACAACCAATTATATTTAAAATTTGTTAAATGTTTTCCTTCCTACAATATGCTTTATGAAACTTGATAGTGGTTATTGATATTGATTTGAGATCTTCGTATCCAAACGGTGCGAAAGGAATCCTATTACTAAGCCGTCCGTCTGTCTGTCAGCAAAATATTTAAAGGTTTGTAAATGTTAAGACGGACACTTCGTTACAATTAATTGTTAGCTCTCTTTAACGACGTACCGTTATCTCGGGCGTAGCGGCTGGCAATTATATATACGAAACTGACGATTTCGAACAGAATACAGCTGATGGCATTTCTAAAACATATTCTCAGTTCTGTGGGCGACCCTGATCAGCTAAAGCCATTGCTTACACTTCCCAATCCATCCGTATAAGCAATATCCCTTTCCTTAGTAAAGGTAGGTAAAAAGGGAAGGCCCTTTTTTCCCTTTCAATATACCTACTCCCAATTTTTTCCATCTTTAATTCCTACAGTTCCCGGTTGACGGCAATAGGCTATTAAGTAAGTGGGACCAAATAAAAATTGGTAAAATGTAGGTATTTAGTACGCCATTCCGTTTGAGGATACTAGCGTTAGTGTATTTATGTATGTATACGGAGTGAACCTGTTTTCAGTGAGCCAGTGCTAGAAAAAGTATGCTGGAGTTCGTGAGGGAAGAGTTCTTTAAGATGTAAAAGAACTTCTTACTAAATTTAGTGAAGTAAGTTTACATACAAGTGTGTGTATTCAGTTTTAACACGCCTTTATTAGCGTCACTTGTAACGAAATGAAACTATGTATGTACCTATATGTAGTTTGGAGGACAATACTATAATTTGGCATCTTGGAGCTGATCTGATGTGGAGGCAGGCGGTGGATAGTGGATCTCTTCAATGGCTACTAGTAAACCCCTCGAGTTTCAGCTCATATGATTCGTTTTGATGAGTCCGACAGATTGGGCTTAGTAACGATGATCTGATGATGAAGCCAAGAGATGGATTGTGGAATTCTGTTTTAATATCGTGTTCTTTTACTTTTACTAAACCATTATTATTATGCGTAAAATCGTAAAAAAGAAGATGGACAATACACATTTTACCAATATTTTTTAAATCTATAACTATAGATAAGAGATTTAAAAGGTAAATTTTTTGTTTAAGACAGTTTGTGTAGTTGATCTGTGACTGACTGTGACCCAATTACTGTATACTGTGACAACTCATACATATATTTATACTGGGTACAATAAAAAACCAAAAAAAACAAACCTATTCATTGAAGCAAGCAGTCAATATTAGAATTGTAAAAATTATACAGAAATTTCATGAATGACTGACAAAACAAACTGGTTAAAAATTACTTCGTAATATGCAATTGATTCACGATTATACTTCACAATAGCCATATTTCAAGGTGTCAAAATGACCTTGGGGCACTCAAGTAATAAATTAATAAATACGATGCATTAACACCTGCATCAAGTATATGTCACTGGGTGCATAATTGTATACTTTCAAGTGCTGTCCTGCATTCAGGCAAGGTTACAGCTCTTGATTTTAATTAATTTTAACATCGGGGCAACTCAGCATTATGAACAGGACTCTATCATCCTGTCTTCTTTAGGTTACAATGGTGGCACCATGACGTCTACCCCCGGCCAATCTGAAACAGGTACTTGCCGAAGCAACCATGTCCGAAAAGCACCTGTATCATCTGTAAGGTGAGGGCCCCGTACTCTCTCTCCAGCCACTGTCGTAGGACGGGCTCTGCTTGTTTGCCGTTACTCGCAAACAAAAAAAAATGTAGCTAGGCTCTTGATAGGAGTTAAAGCCATTTTTCTACTATCCTTTGTTTTTTTTTCGGGATTATAAGTATCTACCCTATCTTCTTTTCTGTAACCCTGATAACATGTATGCAAAATTTCATGATAATTGGTTGGCTATTTAGGGCATGAAAGCATTATATACAGACAAGCAAACTAATATTCGCATTTACAATATTAATTAGTTAAGACTAGGTTACTTTAACATTTAATGTGAATGTGATGAGCACAATCATTTGTTTTGTATCTGAATGTAATTTATCTAATTTAGTAATATATAAGTATGTTTATCATAATTTTAATTCATAATTATTATTTCTCACAAAGACCAAACGACTAAAGAAATTAACAGACGAATAGCAAACGGATGGAAGAAGTACTGGTCACTAAAAGAAATCATGAAATCGAAAAGAAGCTAAGCATGTCAACAAAAAGGAAAGTCTTTGATACCTGCATAATTTATGGGTGCGAAACATGGTCACTCACGAAACATCACAGAGAAAAGTTGGAACGCTGCCAGAGAGTCATGGAGAAGTATGACAGGGATAAAGAAGCAAGACAAAGTGAGAAGTAGCACAATAAGAGAAACAACAAAAGTAGCAGACATACTTACTCGAATAGACCGGCTAAAGTGGAGATAGGCTGGCCACATGACCCGTGATCCACACAATAAATGGAGCACAATTGTCTCCGACTGGTGCCCCATAGATGGTAGGCGAAACAGAGGACGCCAACAAGCGAGATGGGAAGATGACCTAAAACTCACGGCTGGACACCACTGGAGAAGGGTTGCATGAGACAGAACCCAGTGGAAAATGTTAGAGGCCTATGCCAAGAAGCACGCTGAACTGCGGGACATTTTATAAAGGAAATAACACCTATTTTTCATCCATTAACACGCAGTTCAGGATAAAGGGCTTAATTATGATTATAAGTATGTATATGCAGTCTGGTTACCGTAGTTAAGTCTTACTCAACTTATTATTACTATCCTATATCCAGGTGTATAGTATATTTAGGCTGGATACTGGATAGCAGTTGAATATACGTTTCATCTTCAATCTCAATAGACATAACTATAAATTTAAAATTTAAAACACCCCTGACTCGGAAATCTTCAACGATTACAAAACACCTTACATCATTTTGGAAAAGAGCTATTACTCTTACACTGCTGGACCAATATTAACCAATCATAGCTAAGAACCACCACAAGGAAACTGACTTTCAAATGAAAAAAAACACATCGAAATCAGTCCATCCATTTGAGAGCTACAATGTCACAGACAGACACACACACACAGACATCAACGTCAAACTTATAACACCCCCTCGTTTTAGCATCGAGGGTTAATAAACAAGTACTTTTAAATTTTTCTGAGGTTTAAATGCTTTTTTGAAGTGTTCTAAATATAGTACTACAAGCAGGGTAACATTCAAGAAGCATCGTTTTGTGAGTTAAAAATATTTCTATACTTTGTGTTCGTTTTTTATTTATGGTATAGAGGGCAAACGAGCAGACGGGTCACCTGATGGTAAGAAACCTTTTAATCACTACATTAATACATGGGTACTGCAATAAATCCATTATGAATGGTTATCTGGGTTATGACAAGGTCAGTGCAATTATAGTGCAATTATCTATGTAATTATGAACATGCTATGTTTCTATCTATACACACTTATTTGACAAACATCCACCATCCTTTGCTTTCTACATTACAGGGCAATCACATTCATTCCTGTTTAAAATTACAACTTCAATGGAAACATATTAGTAATGGATAGTGACATTAATACATAATTGTCATTTTCTAGATGATATTAACAATATGATCTATACTTACAGATAAATATAAAACTTAATAGTGTCATCGCGAAAACATTCATATTAATTAACGGCTAAGACGAAGTTTTAAGGCTTGTGACATAATAATTTATTTAATTAATTTTGAATGTCAGTAAAAAACGTCTATATTAAAATAGATAAATGTTGACTAACCTGGTTCTCCATCAATTGAAATATCTAAATAAACTAATGGATTTCTTTGTGTCGCGGGAACAGAACTCATGTTATCGATCAACATTAGCTATTATAATTATGACCAATAACACACAATACTACAAAAGATCTAATTAATGTCTATTACATATCCCAAAAAATCCAATCAATAGGTTTTAAAAATTAAAAACTTGAATCCACAAAAACACAGAACCAAGCAAAGGAAAGAAAACAGACAGTGTAGCTAACATAATAAAAGTATGTTCCCCATAAACAAAAAGTAGGGTAAAAATCAAACCAAAAGAGGGACCGTTTATGCCAATGTGGAGGAGTGTCTCTGCTGTCTGTCTTTTGTCTGTTGTTAAAAGTTCACGTATATAGTAGTTGCTATATTCTATCGTAGTTAAAGTTATATTCACTCAGTATTTAGGACGACGTTTGGAATTATAAAGAGGTAGGCACAAAAACTTAGACTACAAATCAAATCAGAAGTGACGCGTTTATTTCCTGATGGGAGATAACTTGGTTTTATATATTTACATCATATTACATGAGGACAGACGGGCGAATGTTTCTCTCAATTTTTTATTCATTTCTGAAAGCAGATATCTATGACTTTAAATACCATTAAAGGCCACCAAACCGCTACCAGCTAACTTTAATTATTATCTCGCTCATGGATTGCTTAACCTATTTTTTTTAAGACCAAATGTTAGTCTTCCTGCAATTCGTGACATAAACCTCAAGTTGGTAACACTAAAACCTCATTGAAAAATAGTGATGTAGCGGATGTCAAACTAAATAATGACTGATGTTAACATTACTAATTTAAGATTGTTGCTCTTAGAATATAAGTGTTATTTCCACTGAAGCGAAACCACACAGCAATAAATAAAATAGAGTCGGTAAAGAATATAAATGTGTAGTAATATAACCTATGTTTATAGTTGATGTAAGCAGGTATTGTCAATTGAATTGAAATTGAAGCTAATTTTTTGTATCTGGAAGTAAATAGTAAAGAAACGGAGAGAAGATGGTTCCACTTGGGAAAACGAAAACCATCAGCTTCTGTCGTTTTAACATCGTTAAGATAGACGGCATAAAAGAAAATTGTTAGAAATTGCCTTAACTGACCTGTGTGGGCAAAATTTAGGTACGGTTTAACACCAGACAACAGGAGGGTAACAGAATCCCTCTGTCGACGTTACTCACGTAGACTTGGCGGAAGCTGGAAGAGCAGCCTGTCATGCGTCACCAGCGTCACCTAATCACCGGATTAGTTAAAAATATCTCATACACACTTCCCAAAAGCCGAGGAGGACTTATTCCGTTAGTTAATGGTGTCTGGTGTTGTATGTATGTAGTAGGGGTACCGTCTGGTTATATGCGATCCTACATAATCGCTTCATTAAGCCGTTGACTCATCATCATTGCCTTGACTAGTCTCGATATTTGCACTTTTCCACACAGAAAAAAAAAACTAATATCTTATGTAAAAATCGAAACCGACTAAGTGGTCCAGTGAATGATCAATTACGGCTAGAATTTGTTCGTAAATAAATATAATGATAAAATTCTTGATATCCGGGTGGTGTCCCAATGCAGCTAATAGTCGATATTATTGGGTATAACGATTTTGTACTTAGAAGTCAAATCAAGATGTTTTGTCAAATAAGTCATGTTCATGCTAAAATGTCCAACTTAGCTAAACCTGAAATATGAACATATTATAATCTATAGAATCATAATTACGTAGAAAAGTTTACACGTATGTTTCGAAGAGATTATGTATATATTTTATTAATAAAGTCTTGAGATTTGTGTAAGTAATAAGTTATCGTAATAGAATAAAACACTTGATCCGCCTGTATGTGGTGTACCTACGTAGACATAGCTAGTTTCCCTGATGAATGGTACGTATTTATGACATGAATTTTGGCAATAAGTTACTTGTTTTTCAGGTAGACGATGTCTTCTTCCGCCATATATATCCTGGATGTGAAAGGAAAAGTCCTCATTTCGAGGAACTATCGCGGTGATGTTGATTTGGGCGTCATAGATAAGTTCATGCCTTTATTGATGGAGAAAGAAGAAGAGGGAATGCTTACTCCACTTCTCCAGACTAGCGAGTGCACTTTCGCCTACATCAAGACAAACAACTTGTATATAGTATCAACCACCAAGAAAAATGCTAACATTGCACTTATTTTTGTATTCTTGTACAAGATTGTTGAAGTAATGACTGAATACTTCAAAGAATTGGAAGAGGAAAGTATCCGTGACAATTTTGTTGTTATATATGAGTTGCTGGATGAATTGATTGATTTTGGGTATCCTCAAACAACTGACAGTAAGATCCTACAAGAGTATATCACCCAAGAAGGCCACAAACTAGAAATGCAACCTCGTATACCAATGGCAGTCACAAATGCAGTTTCATGGCGGTCTGAGGGTATTAAATATAGGAAGAATGAAGTATTTTTAGATGTCATTGAATCAGTGAATTTGTTGGCTAATTGTAACGGTAATGTTTTAAGAAGTGAAATTGTTGGGGCAATCAAAATGAGAGTGTATCTGTCCGGTATGCCTGAACTTCGCCTTGGGTTAAATGACAAGGTCTTATTTGAGAGTACTGGTCGTGGAAAGTCAAAGTCTGTAGAACTGGAAGATGTGAAGTTCCATCAGTGCGTGAGATTGTCTCGTTTTGAGAATGACAGGACTATTTCCTTCATTCCGCCTGATGGAGAATTTGAACTTATGTCATACAGGTTAAACACTCATGTGAAACCTTTGATTTGGATTGAGTCAGTCATTGAACGCCATGCTCATTCCCGAGTTGAGTACATGATAAAGGCAAAGTCCCAGTTCAAGAGGCGTTCCACTGCAAACAATGTTGAGATTATTATCCCTGTCCCGGCTGATGCTGATTCTCCTAAATTTAAGACCACCATAGGCAGTGTGAAATACACTCCTGAACAGAATGCTATCACTTGGTCTATTAAATCATTTCCTGGAGGCAAGGAGTACCTAATGAGAGCCCACTTTGGGCTGCCTTCTGTTGAGTGTGAGGAGGTTGATGGTAAGCCACCAATCCAAGTCAAGTTTGAGATACCATACTTCACTACATCTGGCATTCAAGTGAGATACCTGAAAATTATTGAGAAGAGTGGTTATCAAGCTCTTCCTTGGGTGCGTTATATCACACAGAATGGAGACTACCAATTAAGAACAAATTAATCTTCTTAATGCATTCCATATATATAAGAGGCATCATATTATGTTATTTACAAGTTGTCTATTTTGCATTATTAATCTAATAGGTATTAAAAGTTATCATGTAGTATTATTATGTATTTGTTTTGACTACAATAAATTAACATTCTTCATAAAGTATATTTTCTATTTATTCATTTTAATTCCTTTGGTCTTAAATTACTTATAACTTGTAACATTCTGGGTCTATCTGATGGTGCAATCAACATTATTTATTTATATAATAGTCTGTACTTAATGTCCCAGCATGTGGAAAGAGCCATTGCATACATAATTATTAACAATATAACGAGTAACACATATTACACATTTATATTATAAAAAATTAAGTATTTCGAATATGAACATAAAATGAGTTAATTAAATGATTGTAGCAGCATAAATTTGTTAATAAAATTACAAACAGCATTATTATAGATTTCCTTAACGACATGACTGGAACTCTACATTCAAACATGATCACCTTTTTATTAAAGTTAGAAGTCTTTGATCCAAAGGGTTTAATTTTATTAAATAAATTCCGAGCCTAATCGAAATGGGTTTCAACACGGTTTCAACATAAAATAATGTTTCTGAACGCGTGACTTACGTCAACTTAAGTTAAAAATCAGTGTTGCCAGTTACAGTGCTCTTTTGCTATTATACACATTTTTCAGTGCATCCACTTTCCATTTCAGACTTCCGTTGTTTTTTCAAATCAATTCAATAACTTTTTGACGTGACAACGTCTTATAAATTGGTTTGCCGGGTGACACTTCAAGAAACTGCGTTACGCTCCGCTCACGTTATGCGCTCACAATGAGAGCGAGTGAGAGGCACGCGTTTTAAATATAATTCTTTGTATAAATAAATGTTTTAAATTGTTACTATTATTTCATCCTTCTTCCTACTATACGAATGAATATTCACATTAAAATTATTTTACCACTCAAAGTCGTTGTCACGTAAAACTTTCGCCCGTATACCGACTTTACAGGCAACCAATTTTTTTGTTATATCTTTAAAATGTATCTTTCCCATTTACAATTAACTTATTTTAAAACAGTTTCTACGAACCAAAGACGAAGTTTAAAATAAGAATGAAGTTATTAACACAATAATTACTTTACTATTGCTAAAAAACCTGGGTTTTTTTATTGGGTGGGTGTCAAGGCTATGTCGGAGTCGAAACGACAAACGAACCGACTAAAACCTAAATGCCGGGAACTCAGGTGTGCCTTAAGAGGGCAATCACTGTGAACCCCGGCAGATTTGGAACTTTGGAACACGTCGCGCCGCAGTCTCGGGCCTGCTTCTGCTAGGGCGATAGGTAACCCTGCCCATCACCCTCAAGCAAGCTCTCATGAAGGCTGGAGATCATTTTGCAAATATCCGGCGCCTGGCGCATCTTCTGCTGGACGAGAGAGAAGTAGTTCTCACCCATTCCCTTTTTCCCACCTCTTTGGCATACATCACTTCCTCGCGGAACAAGGTACCGGAATCCCTTGCTCTGTTGTACCGGACCATGGCCATAAACATGGTTTCCAGCAAAAGGCAAAATTATTTAACCACTCCTACAGTTGGAATTATTCTCAAAAAAGAATAATTAACATTTCTCTACTCCATCCTCCGTGTATTCTTTTTGTTGATATTCGACTGTTCCACATTGCTGTTACATTTCAACAGCTTTATCCAAAGAGTATACAAACACTACGTGCTTTATCTGGCAACTTTATCACCTGTAAAAGTTGTAAATAAAGGCCGAGGATAAACAAAGCCGGCTAATATGATTTTTTACAAAATGCGGACAAGAAGAAAATTATCTGAAAGTTTGTTAAAGTCACGATCTATTTTTCTAAGACTATATTCTGACATAATACCAACGAGCGAAGTTGTAATAATTAAACAGGCAAAGAAAATTGATAACCTCAAAAGAGAAAAAGTTTTACCAGATCAAAATATTACACCTAATAATTCAAAGGAATTTAGAGTGAATGAGGTTAATATACAGATGATATCGAAGAACATATACGACCAAGTTTTTAAAAATCCAACTGATAGAATAGACCACAACATTATTAAAAGGTAAACTTAAATTTTGTAAATCTACTAATATCATCCTCCGCGCCTTTTCCCAACTAAGTAGGGGTCGGCTTTCACTTTTCAGGCTAACTACAATACAGCCGAACTTTGATATTTTACGTGAAGCGACTTCCATCAGACCTCCACAACCCAAGTACTAGGCGATATCGAAGTTCTGTAGTTAGACCAGGTTGTCGGACTTTTTAGGGTTGGCAACTACCCGTAACGAATGCCACAGATGTTTGTATGGCACGGAGGGGTCTCAATGTGTTAAGAATGGTCACCCATCCTAGACTGACCTTGCTGGTATTATCTACTCGGTTATCACTTAGCCACGAGCCCCTCGAATATCTATACTAATAAAGCTAATAAATATAATAAATTTAAATATAATAAAGTAAGTTGAAGAGTGTATTGTTTGACAGTTTGTTTCTCTGGAATTCCAGGCGGATTTGAAAAATATTGGATAGAGTAGTATTGGTTTGTTTTGGATAGAGTAGTATTGTTTTGTATTGGATAGAGTAGTATTGGTTTGTATTGGATAGAGTAGTATTGGTTTGTAAATAGGATAGAGTATTCATTAAGGAAGGTTTATAGGCTATGTACCATCACGCTACAACCCTTAGGAGCTGAGCAGTGACCATAAATGTGGGTGAAACTGTGGGGAACGACTAGTATAAGCTGCAGATTACTTCACGAAACATTCATGATGATGAACATGAAAGATAGAGCACTGTGTTCTATAACATTTTAGATTGTCTAAGATAAATACTTGCAGTCAACTGATTGTGGGTTCCAAACCCATCTATTGCAATACTAATGTGAACCTGCTCCCTACACAAGCATGTAGCCTAGTTAAGTGTCATAAATATAATTATATTAATGTGACACACTCACACATCTGATCTCAAACTAATCTGAGGCCATACTACGGTAACCAGACTGCTGATAAACATATTTACATATTCCTAAATATATACATAGATAAATTACACCCAGACACAGAACAAATGATTGTGCTCATTACACAATTATTTGTCCTGTGTGGGAATTGAACCCTCTGGCTCGGCAGTCAAAATCACCAACCACTAGGCCAACAGGGCAGTCAAAAATATGATAAGTTTCAGATTCTTAGTCTGACTCTCAATAACTCTGTTCACAGATGCCAAGACAATCTACTAAAGCATGGTATTGACTATAAGAAATGCAGTCACCTGCCAGATGTGGAATTAAAATTACCCAAACTTGAAGGTGGGGATGTCGTAGATCACTTCTATAACATAGGTGAAAGGCAAAGTGCTTCATATAGACTATTATTGAAGAAGCTGGCCACCTGTGAGTTACCACCATTGCCGAAGGTATATCACTCAACATTGCATTCGTTAATAATAATAACTTGAGACACCTCATACATGACTGTCTGATCCCAAACTAGGCAGAGCCTGTACTATGGTACGGAGTTTGTTTATTTGGTTGAATATGTGCTAATCTCAGGAACTACTGGTTCGATAGACATACTTAAATATTACTAAATACATACCTACATGTTATAGAGAAATTACACCCAAACACAACAAATAATTGTGCTCACCACACAATTATTTCTCCCGCATAGGAGAATTTGAAAAAAGAAAAAAAAATACCCTCTGGCTCAGCAGTAAGAACTGTCATTATCTATATATTAATACATGAAGCGAAAACTTTGGATTCCTTTTTACGAAAATTGGGCGGACAGAGGAGTATGAAATTTCGCACACTTATAGTTTATACAGAGTAGAAGTGACAAATGCTAAAATTTTTACTTATTTCTTACTTATTTTTTTTTAATATTTGCTACAAAGTTAAAAAAAAATGCAAAAACGGGTACATACAGCTATGATGGTCCAGTATATATTTTGACCTGTCATGGTACAAAAGTCTATACAATGACAAGTCAAGTAATATTGGCCAATGAAATAAACCATGGTCGAAATTTGACCACCATGCGATCTCTAGTTTATATTATTAGGTATTGTTGATAGTGAGTACTAATTACAATAATTAAAGATACCGAAAAGATCAACAAATGAGCAATTGATATACCTAATACACACATTTTTGGCCAATCTATTTTCACCGTTTACAATAATATTCAAAAGATTGATCTGTGAACTAGTATTGAGAATGTTTCCAACATGTTTTATTTTACGTTCCATAACTACTTTACGATAATGACTCATCATTAACCACTTTCTTTCAAGCAAGCCGTATGCTCACTTGTCACCTAAAAAGACATTTAATTTATCTAATCTCTTGTAACCCAGTCCGTTTATCTATACAGTAATTCTAAACTTGCATTATTGGAACTCCCAGCATCGGCGCGGCAGTAGACCTCACCATACAATTTCAGCTGTACCTGGAAGTTAACAATTTTATTTCATAAAATAATTAACATATCTTTGTAGAAATGGTCCAAGTCAGCAGGCTGGACGAAATATACAAATGAAAAAACAGAAAAAGTATCCTGTCCACCAGATGATGCTTTAATATTTGATGTGGAAGTGCTAATGTCTGCTGGTAAGAGACCTACTCTGGCCTGTGCTGTATCCCCAAATGCATGGTGAGTTTCCTCCTTTTATATGTGGGAGAGCCATGCTTCGGCACGTATGGGCCGGCTCGACTCCGCTCGTTACCACGGCCTCACAGAAAACCGGCCGTGAAGCAATGCTTGCATTGCATTTCGCCGCGTGAGTGAGGTTACCGGAGGCGCTAACCCTTTCCTCTCCCTTATTCCCGTCTTTCCCCTCTCCCCCCTCTTTCCACTCTTCCCCCCTCCCCCTCTTCTCCTACTTCCACCTTAAAGGGCGGCAACGCACTTGTGACTCTCGAGTTGCAAGTGCCCACGGGCGGCGGTAGTCATTTACCATCAGGTGTCCCGTCTGCTCGTTTGCTCCCTATACCATAAAAAAAAAAAAAAACCAGGTAAAAATCCGAATGGCCGAGACATATGATACACAACTAATAGCTTATACCAATATAATTTTCAACCTAAGAAGGGTAACAATAAAACTTATCACTAAGTGATGAAACGAACGATTTTATTATTGCTTTTCGAGGATTTATTAGAATATGCTTGAAATTTATTATAAGTCTACAAAACTAATGTATGTTTCTTTATGTATTATCGAAATTCCTAAAATGGACATAGGTAATGTTCTTTTATTTTTTTTTGTATGCGTTTTGTATGACCTATATGGCAAGACGCTAAGGCATTCGACTGCAAAGGAAGAGAAAAATATTCGTAATGAGGGGGATTACCCCTCATTGCGAATATTTTTCTCTTTCCCTGTTCAAAATTCCTCAAATGGACATGGTAATCTTCTTTAATTTTTTTTGTATGCGTTTTGTATGACCTATATGGCAAGTCGCTAAGGCATTCGACTGCAACTACAGAGAAAGAGAAAAAATTTGCTAATGTTTTTCTGATGGTGTCTATGTATTAATGTTACGGAACTAAATTGAGACAGCCGGTGCCAACTATTGACGATTAGAGGAAGTCATAAAGATGCATTACGTAAATTGTGATGCACGCCATCTTTTGACAATAAACGGAACTAATAGAATTAGAATTTATTTATAGAATGTCCCAAATTATATTAGAAAATTCCAGAATGATTTAGTTTTCATTAAATGTTACGAATACGAACTTTATGAAATAACGCCCGGAGTATAAAAGAGAAGTTGCGTGGCCGTATTAAATGGGTTCTAGTTGAGCGATCAGATCAAACAAGTTCGATAAGTGCGAAGTACAAGTGGATAGAGAAGTGGAAATAGTGATCATTGAAATTGTGAAAATTAATTGTAATTGTGTTAATTGCGAATTATAAAAATAAATTGTGTGTATTTTGTTAATGAATTGGTGTACCTTACTAATCCTGAACCTCAGCTTGTAACATTAATATATCACAAGAAACACCTATACATGCATATTAAAAACATTCTTAAATACTTTTTTTTTGTAAATACATATCTAAGTTATATTTTTTCCTATTCTAGAACCCATAGTACAAGTTATGCTTAGTTTTGGTCTAGAAAGCGCTGTGTAGTATGTCACAGCCATAGAACATTATAATATTTCTTTTATCATTGCTATCTTTAGACCAGTTATTACCAACGATACCTCAGTGGAGTGTATAAATGACAATAGTGGACTGTACTTTAAAGTTGTATAATGATTAAAAAGAAAGTACAATACTTGAAACTTGATATATGCGTAAATAAACGATATTAATTAACTTCAGATAAGTTTAGTGATTTATGATGTGTATTAGTTATGTGATTCATGATGTGTATTAGTTTAGTGATTCATGTCGTGTATTAGTTTAGTGATTCATGAGGCGTTTAATTTCAGGTATGGTTGGATAAGTGAGCCACTAGCAAAAGGCTTGCCACATGAAGTGTATGAGACTATGCGATATGAAGACCTAATACCGTTGGAGACAGATGGTCTAAAGCCGTGCGGCGATCTGAGTAGGTCCAGAATCGTCGTTGGACATAATGTGTCGTTTGATAGGGCTAAGATAAAGGAACAGTATTGGTTGGAAAGAACAGGTGAGTAACACTGGACACTACTTTTGAACCCCCGACGCAAAAAGAGAGGTGTTATAAGTTTAACGTGTGTATCTGTGTGTCTGTCTGTGGCATGTGTGCGGGTGTTCGAGGTAAAGTTTGCAGGACTACGGGTGAGGTTTGCGTGCAGCGGGAGCTTCACGTCAGTCCCTGACAGCATTCAACTCGCACATATACTGTATAGATGGACTTCATTATCCTTCACAAGGTACTGAACGGATCAACAGATTGCAATGAACTTTTGGGATCATTACCCATTCAAATTCCAAGTCGGATCCCCAGGCATAACACTTTTAGTCTATTTTACATCGCTGGGTCAAATACAAACCTGGGTCATTACACCGCTGTACCAAGACTTTGTAGGCAATATAACATGTTAGCCAAAACGACCGATTTAGATATATGCCTATGTATGTCTAATTGTAAGAAATGCTTAAAAGCTTTAATGTAATGTATGCCTCTTTTATTTTATTTTTTTTTTTTTAATTTTACCTAATTTGTCTTTTTAATTGTTTAAATTTTAAATTATATTTTTGTTATTTTAATATTTATAAATTTTCTCTATTACGTGTAACTTTGTTGGCCTAGTTGATACTGTCATTGTGCTTGCTGTGGTCTCCTGTAAGTGAAGGAGTACCAACTCAAAACCCCTTGTTGTCAGTCAATATCATTAATTGTGTATATCTTTTGTTGGAGATCCTAATAATAAATAAATAAATATATATTCAAAATTGTTTTGTGTCGTTGTTTTATTATTTTAATATATCAGGCTGTCCAACATTAAGCGAAAAATTTCTGTATATACATCATATATATTTTTCAGGAGTACGATTTATGGACACTATGTCAATGCATGTTAGCGTGAGCGGCGTCACAAGTTACCAGCGTACAGTGCTAAAGGCGAAAAATAAGGAACCACATCCATCCGATGACGATTGGAAGGAAATTAGTTCCCTCAATAATCTCAGTGAGGTAAGTAAAAACAGGGCAATACATTACACTTATTTGAATGAATATGGTTGTACAAAGTTCTTAAATAGTTTGCGAATCACCAGTGGCGTAGCTATCGGAGGGCTAGACGGGGCAGTGCCCCGGGGCCCCCAAACTTAGGGGGCCCCTCAGACTCTGACTTGTAAACTATAAATTTTGCGCGAAATTTTCACTAGTTCATAGTGAAAATTTCGCGCACATTCGGAATATAAATAAATCAGATTTTTAGAACCAGAAGTTATCAGGTTTGTACTAGAGTTGTAACTAAACCACTATTTATATTAAAATTAAATTAAATAAAACGGAACACGAATACGGAACAAACGATTTTAAATAGTTTAGTTGGTGACCTAGTTTACTTTTTGCCCTAGGGCCTTTGGTTACCTAGCTACGCCACTGGGAATCACAGTATATTCGCTAGCCATGCTTCGGAACCTATGGGTCGGCTCAGCCGGATTGATATCATGGCCTAACAGAAAACCGGCGTAAAGCAATGCTTGTATTGTGTTTGGCCGAGTGAGTGAGGTTACCGGAGGCCCTAACCCCCTCCTCCTGCCCTCCTTCCCCTACTCCGACCTTAAAGGTCGGCAACGCACTTGTGACTCTCGAGTTGCAGGTGTCCATAGGCGGTGGTAGTCACTTACCATCAGGTAACCCGTCTGCGCGTTTGCCCGCTACCCTTTAAAAAAAAATCTGCTACAAGTTGCGGTCAAATCTAAAATAACGTTCCTGGGATTACATAGAACTTTAACTAAGTATTGACATCATCATTTATGCCGCGGGTCTATAATCAAGAATCGATTCGTTTTGCTTACGGACGGTAAAATTTCGTTGAATGTTCAACGAAAATTTTACCGTCCGTAAGCAAAATGAATCGTTTCTTGATTATAGGAACGCGGCTATAATCATTTATGCACGGATGACAAAACTTTCAGTACCGCTTATAAAATAATTATAAAACCTAAATAAAATCGAACATGAGATATCTAAAAATCGCTACTAATTTTTCAAAGATTTTTTTGTCATGTATGGATCTCTACGATCCTGTGATGCCGCGTTCCTGTAATCAAGAAACGATTCGTTTTGTTTACGGACGGTAAAATTAGGAACGCGAAAGAAATATTATTTTAAAACTGACAAGTTGAATTCGAAAATTGATAGACGAAACTAAAACAATAAACAAAATAATTGAAATTGGGATAAAAATAATAATATGTTGTTTAGAAATGTGTACCTACATTAGGAAAAGAATGTCAAGAGCTTTTTTTTTAAATTTTTTCAGGCTAACTATTTTTTAATTTCACATAACACTCATAAAATATCAACTGTCTGTACCACCAAAAGGTTGGTAATAGATTGTAGGTCATACATAGTCCAAATGTATGACCTACAATCTATTATCAACCTTTTCGCATGTGAACTCAATCGCCCAAAAACAAAAAATTAGGCAGTCATGGAACTGCCGACAAAAGTGAAAACTTAAACGAACCGACGAACTTAAAACGTCACATTAGCAGGTTGACAACTCAATGTTTAGATTAGCGCACTCTAGTGGATCTATATATGTATTATTAGCGTGACGGTCACGACTTTAGTGCTTTTTCCCCATAGCAAAAGTGCACAAACGTGCCTAAAGAAGTTTTCACTTCAAAAAATAAGTGTAGGTATTTGTAGAGTGGACCTAAAGATTCTAAAAAATACATATTAATTCTAGGTACACAACTTATATTGCGGCTCGCCGATAAACAAAGAATCCAGGGACATTTTCACCGAGGGTACCATGGAAGATGTTCACCAAAACTTCCAAATATTGATGCAGTATTGTGCTGGAGACGTTTCAGCTACTCATAGCGTGTTGAAGGAATTACTTCCACTGTTCTTAGAGAGGTTCCCGCATCCTGTAACACTGGCAGCCATGTTGGAGTTAGGTCAGAATAAACTTTTTTATTCTATTGAATTAAATAAGTATACCGCCTGCCTGATGGTAAGTGGTTACCGGCGGCTATAAACATTTGTTACATCAGTGGTGATTGATTGTCAATCCTATAATAGAGTTTTGGCAACTCTACTTACAACTGGAGATACCTGTCCTATGTATATCAACATGCAATGATAGTAAGTGTTAATAAGTATTGTTTTATTAATTCAATGACGTTATCACAAAGTTTTACCTCCGTGTAGATTCCTGGTTCGATGCTGGGTATAGTCAAAGAAAATGGCCTACCAGTTTTGACAAAAGTTTGTGTAATCACAACAGCGATAAGGTTGAACCTATCTCTAACAATGAACTGTCAGAATATTATTGCATGGGATAATCTTCAACCGTAGGGTGGTAGGCGATATATTTTTTTACCACTACAGTGCGAAACAAACATACCGGTAGGATGTTTTACTTAAGGTAAAGAGACAGAGACTACAGCAATATTTCTGTTCGCGTTAAAAGCCTTTAACGCGATTTTCATATGCGATTTATTAGCGCGTCGCTCATTTTTTTCTAAAAAGGAAGGGCTGGTGCGTTCTCCTCTAAACACACGAGGTGTTCCAAAATGGTATGACCAGTCAGGACCTGATGGTATGACACCATGAGAGCCCTTAGCCCGCCTTAATCCGGACCTGTCACAAAATTCGTTCTTAGTTAACCTCCCATAAACTACCTCCTTACAGATTAAGAAGACAAAATAAAATAATATTTGTGCTCAAGGTTTTTGAGATCTCCTAGGTCTATCGTGATTTTTGTTTTAAATAAGTTCCTATTGTTTCAGGCTCAGCATATTTACCAGTTAATTCCAACTGGCTTCAATACATAGATTCAGCTGAAACAGTTTTCGAAGATTTAAAATTAGAATCGAGACAGCTACTCTCACTAAAGGCAGACGAAGCTTGCCGTATGATGACCAACGATGCTTACAAAAAAGATCTTTGGATGTGGGACCAGGATTGGTCGACACAGGCGCTTAAATTAAAAAAACAAACCGGAAAAAAGAAGAAAGTGCTGTTAAATGAAACTGGCAGTATAGATACTACTTCTAGTCAATTAGAAAACGATAAAAATTTGAAAAGAGAACAAAGTTTAAAAGAAAATTTTAAAGCCTTTGATATTTTAGATGAAAAATATTTAAAGAATTTAGAGAATTCTGATAATGAGGAACACATAAAAAACATAAGCAATTCAAAGAAGTTTGAACACTTATTTGAGATGGGACAATTATTGCCTGTAAAGAAGCCGTATTTGGCCGGATATCCGGCGTGGTTTAGGAAACTTTGTACTAAACCCGGCAAAGATCCGGACTGGAGCCCAGGGGCCAACAATATTACTACTAGTATGCAGGTAGTTATTGCTTTAGCAGGTGTTATTTGTAAAATAGTGAGTAACATAATCCTACAATGACGTTATTTGTTTTCAAATTTTTGCGACTTTTATTGTTACAATGTTAACGCGATTAAGTCAGTAAGTAATTATAACGTCTAAAATGACGTATAACTAATGTATAGACAAGACATTGAAGCATACTTATTCCTTTAAAAATAGTGTTGTGGGTTCAAATCACACACGGGATAATAATTTGTATGATCTACAAATAGTTCACCCGAGTCTGGGTGTTCTTTGCGTCCGTCGTTTGAATGTTTGTGAAGCCCCCGCGACACCGGAATATTCCTTTTCTTTTTTTTTCTTTTTTTTATCGTATGGAAACCCCCGCGGGTCATCACCTCACCGGAGCTAGCGGTAAAGTGGTATGTCGGAGTGGGTCTATTGCAGGGGGGCGCGGGTATACCGTAAGAAAGAGTCCTCCGGGAACAACTGCAGACCATGGTCGCTTTCCTCAGGCGACCACACCATGGAGTACGGGAGCCTTACCTCCCTTCAGATCAGAGAGGTGCGCGTGGAACACGTCGCGCCACCATCTCGGGCCTGCTGCAGCAAGGGTAACGGTCAGCCCGACCCGTTACACACAGGAATATTCTTAATGCGGGAGTTATCTTTCATAAAAAAAAGTTGACATAATGAAGATGATGATGAGTTCATTTTCAAAAAAAAAATTTCATTAAGATCAGACAAGACAGGAATTAAAAATTCATTGGAATATACTTTTTATATATGTTCAGAGATAATTCTATACAACGTTGTCTCATTATAAGGTTTTTTTTTGATATATCATCAAAATTATCATTTATTTTGTAAGGCAGTTAATAAGCTTTTTACCAATTACTCCTAGAGCTTGTATTAAGTAATATTAAGATAAATTTGTTGGTTTTAGATAACCCCAAAGCTACTTCGACTATCATGGGAAGGTTATCCTCTTCATTACATTCAGGCCGAAGGCTGGGGTTTCCTTGTACCTATTAGTCACCAACATTCTGATGATGCAGAGGAGCCGCTGATACCCTTGGACGAACTCTTGAAGACCTGTCCCTTGACGTTTTGTAAGGAAAGCTCGTTCGAGCCTGACGTTTACACGCTACCTAAGACTGTAGAGGTAAAAAGGTCCTATAAGGCGTCCAATTACTTATTTACTTACTACTTTGATATTCTTACAAAAGCCTAAAAGACCCGCGGGCGACATCTATTGTCGAGTACAGGAAGTTACGATTATCTAAATTGAGACGCACGCCATCTTTTGATCTTACTTATAGAATGTCCATAATGTATTAGAAAATTCCAGAGTGGTTTCGAGTTTTCGGGTAATGTTACGAACTCTTTATGAAATAACGTTCGGAATATAAAAGGGCAGTTGCATTGCAGTATTATTGAGTTCTAGTTTTGCGATCGGCGAGTAAACAAGTGCAATAAGTGCGAAGTACAAGTTTAGTGATAATTGAAATAATGAGAATTAATTGTGATTGTGTTATTTGCTGATTATTAAAATAAATTATGTCTATTTTGGTAATAAATTGGGGTACCTATCTAATTCCGAACCTGAGCTCATAACAGTATTATACTTGTTATTGTTATCACTACATATTATAAAACAAAGTCCCCCGCCGTATCTGTCTGTCTGTTCGCGATAAATTGAAAAACTACTAAACGGATTTTCATGCGGTTTTCACTAATAGACAGAGTGATTCATGAGGAAGGTTTAGGTGTATAACTTGTTAAGATTTTATGTAAATTGATTGAAATATGTTGATCATTATTGAAGATGTCTCTGCTACCCGTGCGAAGCCGGGGCGGGTTGCTAGTAATAAATAAAAATAATCTTGCTGTACATGATAGTAATTGAGTAGGGGACCTCACCGTCGGTTTTGTCAATAACAACAATGTCGACAGCTAAGAATAAACATTAACGAAATACGACTAAAGAGGTAAGTAGCTTACTGGTGGAGGTTCATTTTTAACTGACTGGCCTGTTGGCCTAGTGGTTAGTGACCCTGACTACTATGCCATAGGTCGGGGGTTCGATTCCCACCCGAGTCTGGTTGTTCTTTGTGTCCGTACTTTGTATGTTTGTAAAGTCCCCCGCGACACAGGAGTAATTCCTAATGCGGGAGTTGTCTTTTTAAAAAAAAAAAAGACTTCAAAAAAGGAAAAATGTTCGACTGTATTAATTTTTTTATTTTCATTCTTCTTAGGAAGATTTGGGCAGGCGTGCTTATTATGCAAGAAAGAAAATAGACAAGCAGGCTGCAGCTAACCAATACCACGGTCTAGGAGTGTGGTGTGGTATACAGGTGCAAGGTTAGTCCATATAAAATAAAAAAAATAGGTACTACATGTCGTCGTTGCATATTTAATACCTGGTATAGTATAATAATATGTGGTAAAAGTACCTATCGTAGAAAAACGAAAAAAAACTTTCTCCTGTTAATTTTTTTTAGAATATATTGTTTTATTTTTCCATAGGGATATATATAATATAATGCCATGAAAATTTATAGAAGAAATGTTAAATGTTGTTTGCAAGATTTAGTAACTAAATTGTTATTAAAACTTATGTGTCCATCAAGTACATAGGAGTTTTTGATAAACAGTTAATTGTAGGCAAACACTTAAGATGTTTTAAATATGATACGTAAGTTATTGAATTAAGAAGATATTTACATGAGAGTTTTTTTAGACAGTAGATCTTTGAAAATACTTTTCAACTGCTTCCAAAACTAATTTTCGACCAAAATGTCACATAAGAGCTTTTAAATTTGCAACGACGATATAAACATAGCACATATCAGCTCATGGAAGCTCTTCAGTTGTTAGTTGTCGTTGATTAGAGGAGAGTGGGGTGGTTCTGTCTTTTTTTATGGAATAGTAGGCAAACGAGCAGACGGGTCACCTGATGGTAAGTGACTACCGCCGCCCATGGGCACCTTCAACTCAAGAGTAACAAGTGCCGGCCTTGGGGGGAAGAGGGGGAGAGGGAAGAGTTAGGGCCTCCGGTAACCTCACACACTCGGCGAAATACAACAACAACAAAACATTGCTTCATTGCCAGTTTTCTGTGAGGCCGTGGTATCACTCCGATCGAGCCGGCCCATACGTGCCGAACAACTCAAGAGTCACAAGTGCGTTGCCGGCCTTTGAGATAGGAGTATTTCCGCTCTTTCCTTGAAGGTTTGAAAGCCGTATCGGTCCGGAAATACCGCAGGCGACAATTTGTACCAGAGATTGGTTGTGCGAGGCAAAAAAATTCTGGAGAACCGCACAGTGGTGGATTGCCAATTATCCAGGTGATGGGGATGAAAGTTTTTGTATTCTGTAAATGAATAAAGACATAAATGTCCATTGTAGTGTGTCCATTCACAATTACTATTTAACTCTATTAATGGTATAATTAACATTGATTCCGTATTGTTAGTTATATATTGTATTTGTTTAATGTTTTAGGATGCTGCCACTTTCTTAGACTCCCACACAAAGACGGTCCTAAGTATAAAGTGGGCAATCCACTAGCCAAAGACTTCTTAGACATGTTCAGTCAAAATGTACTCTCTGCTCAAGGCGATGAGGCTGAGAAGGTATGTATTAATTTTCTTCTATATGTAGCTTATTAAATCAAAATAAATTAAGTATTTTTATATGTGATATTATTTATTAAGGTACAGGTCGACACTGTAATTTTGTTAGTTTGTAGACAAAAATTTTAAATTCAATTTTTTTTCTTTATAATTTGTCTTAATTTTCTCATACCAAAAATATAATTATTCGGTCTTTGTTGTCCATATATTTAAAAAAATACTAGTAAAACATAGGTTTTTAGAATTTTAGTTTTTTTTCTAATGTGTATTAATGAAACTACACTTAATTTTGTGATTGTTTTTAAATTGTGATTAAAATTGTAAAATCAGGAATAAAAATCGGAGAGGTTTATATTTAATACGAATAATCTGGTAAATTTAAATCAAATTCAAAACATTTATTTCATAAAATTTATGATCAATTATCGAAATCGTCAATTTAAAAAATAATTATCATAATTAAAAATTATAGATCAACACACAGATTCAACAATAGGTTGCTTTGTTAAATGTAAACTTATTAAAAAACAAAAGGGTTACATAATATTATATCTCTGTGTCCATTTATAACAGCCCGTTTCCAAATGGTTGGGCCATAAGAGAAGAAATCGGGCATACAAACTGTAATATCTTTGTTGTATTAAGTATTACGTTCAGTTTTTAACCCCCGACGCAAAAACGACGGGGTGTTATAAGTTTGACGTCGATGTCTGTGTGTGTGTGTGTGTGTGTCTGTCTGTGGCATCGTAGTTCTCAAACGGATGGACCGATTTCGATGCCGTGTTCTTCATTTGAAAGCCAGTTTCCTTGCGGTGGTTTTTAGCTATGTTTGGTTAATATCGGTCCAGCAGTGTAAGAGTATCAGCTCTTTTCCAAAATGATGTAAGGCATTTTGTAATCGTTGAAGGGATTTTCGAGTCGGGGGTGTTTTAAATTTTAAATTTATAATTATAATTTATCTGTATTTCTGCATGGATGTGATTGTTGAATCATAGCTTTTCAATAAACGTGTTAATAAAAAATAGTACCTTTATTGTCGCCGTGCAGGTGCTGACGTTCGGTCGCATGATGTCTTACTGGCGCAACAACCGCGCGCGGGTGCTGGCGCAACAAGTCGTGTGGCTGCCGCGAGCCGTGGCGCCACGCGCGGGGTTCGGCGCCATCTTGCCACAGATCGTCGTGGCGGGCACGCTCACGAGACGGTAATTTATATCTGTACAGAAAATCATTTATCTTGGACAGAATAATGTAGCGACGATATAAAAAAAAATTGTGTCCATTGCTATTTTGTTCTCTTTTCCTCTTGACGAGCGAAGGGTTTAATTTTACCAGAAAAAAATATTATTCAGCCATGTCGCAAAGTAATAGTTATGAAAGTGTGGAATCACATTTACATTTTATAGTGGCCAGAGTGGAAATAGTGGCCACGTACACCCTGTATAACAAGCATGTTCATCTTCTTAGTCGGAAAATCCTCCCTTTGTGTTGAAGAGATATAACACCCTTCCCCTTCCTCCACATACAATTATTCGATACCTAAAGATTTGAACTTAATAAACTGAAATAAATAAAATGAAAATATACCCACTATGAAAAATCATGACAATTTTAAAAATATACTGGTCATCTGGTATGTCCAGTGCAAGTGAACCGACATGGATGACCGCTTCAAATGCACATCAGGAGCGAGTGGGGTCGGAGCTCCGCGCGATGGTACAAGCTCCGCCTGGGTACAAGTTCGTAGGAGCTGACGTTGACTCACAGGTAATTGGCACTTATGTTGGCTTGTCAAAGACGAAGAAGTACAATTTTCATGATCAGTACTTGATATCACACTTAAAGAAATCTGATGATCACGTTTGGATCGCTGAAAAAAAAAAATGCAAAAAATAGCGTTATTTTGTGAAACATACTATAGTTTGTAAAATATACTAATACATACAGAAGCCGCTTAAAAAAAATTGGTTGTCTGTAAAGTCGGTTTACGGACGATAATTTTACGTGATAACGTCATAAGAAAACACAATATTTTTAAAACTCTGGGTTAAAAACATTAATTTTTAATTTTGTTGTAATAAACAATGGAAACCAGATTAACTTTTGACTTCACTTTATAAACAGTTGACAAAACAGTTCACGTGTAGGTTGTGTGCTACCGCTGTCTCTCTTCTACTCGGACGCATCGGCCGATGGAGTGGAAGACAGATAGATGCGTCACAAGCCGAACGCTTTGGCCGATCGTGCCTCTCTATCTCTTGTTCCGCGCTCTCGCTTGCACGCTCTGCTCAGGCGGAGCGTGATAATTTTTCGTGCGTGCAGCCGGCGTTCATCGATTTATAAGACGTTATCACGTCAATAAAGTAATGAATTATAAGCTGGTTTTGTGACAAACTAGTGTCCTTATAATCTATACGTTAAAGTTCAAATTCAAAGAGTAAGTACAATACTTCACTTGGTTATCAAACTTTGTTAACTCTGGTTCTAGCGACTTCACTTTGTATTCTCAAATTTTGTCTGCCACTTTTTTATAGATATATTCTTCTAATTCTTTTTACAAGGTAATACAACGTAATGTAAAGATAACTTTGCTCGACTGTAAAATAAATATTACCTGTAAAATACATATATTTGTTTGCGGAAGAAGCTGTAATGTGTAGTACTTCCTTCACAGGCTTCTTCTACAGACAGAGCTACAGCCTAGGCCCACCCTGCACTGTATGTAGGTATAAAGGTACGACCGAAACGCACTTGTGGTCGCACGTTAGTTCGATACTCACTCACGCGCCGCGTCGCATCGCCCTGTAGCTGTACATATTATTTAACTATAATGAAGACTAAAGCATAGGGCATAATCGGTTGTTTAAATATTAACAAGGATTCGACGAGGACATGTACACAGATAGGTAAAGAAATGCAATTATAACGTCGTCAGACTAGATAAGAGTTACGCGATAGAAAAAAAGGAATTTTCTAGGTGAATATAACTGCACGTGATTAACGCTGTGCGATCCGAATTGCACTTTATTGTGTCGGCACAAGAGTCGTTATTTATTTAAATGATTTTACTCAGTGGAACTTCTGTACTAGTACTATTATGTATTCTGTGCTACTACGTAGCGAAGTTTGGATACCTTTGTAATGCGTGTTAAAGGAATTATGGATAGCGGCACTGCTCGGTGATAGCACTAACGGCTTGTGCGGGGGCAGTGCGTTTGGGTGGGCCGTGCTGGCCGGCGACAAGAGCCGCCGCACCGACCTGCACTCGCTCACGGCCACTGCCGCCGCCGTGTCCAGGGACCACGCCAAGGTCATCAACTATGCGAGGATTTATGGTAACTACTCGCTGTACATATAGTGAGACACACGCCAGTTATGTTATAGGAGGCAAACGAGCAGGCGGGTCACCTGATGGTAAATGACTACCGCCGCCCCTGGGCACCTGCAACTCAAGAGTCACAAATGCGTTGCCAGCCTTTAAGGTGGGAGTAGGGGAAGGAGGCAAGAGGGGGAGAGGGAAGGGTTAGGGCCTCCGGTAACCTCACTCACTCGGCGAAAAGCAATCTAACCATTGCTTCACTGCCGGTTTTCTGTGAGGCCATACGTGCCGAAACATGGCTCTCCCACTGTAAAACAAACAAAAATTTACATTAACATAATACAATAATTAATTAATCATTTTATGGACTGTTGGTCTAGTGGTGACCCTGACTGCTAAGCCAGAGGTCGTGGGTTCGATTCCCACCCAGGACAAATAATTGTGTGATGAGCACGATAATTTGTTCTGTGTCTGGGTGTAATTTATCTATAATATGTATGTATTTAGAAATATTTAAGTATGTCTATCAGCAGTCTGGTTCCCATAGTACAGGCTCTGCCTAGTTTGGGATCAGACAGCCGTGTGTGAGATGTGTGGAGTTATTATTATTTATTTTTAAGGCACTTTTTCTTAGTGGCAGAATTTAATAAACGTCCAATCTATAATAGTTAAAGTACTTGTCCCTTTTTAAGGCATAGCTGTGGGACACCCTTTATTAGAAACTAGTTTTTCCTCGCAGTTTTACCCGAGGTGTCTACACCGCTCCTTAGGGTCATAGTGTCATGTTTAACAACCTATTAACTACTTCGAGAATTTGGCTATTAAATGAAAAAAAAAAAAAAAATTTAAATCCTACTTATACATTACACTACAGATTAGCGCGTACAACAAAAAGAAAATACTATTTTAGTATTTATATAAAACCACGTGCATATAACAGGTGCTGGTCAAAATTTCGCTGAACGTCTACTGAAGCAGTTTAATCCGACCATGACGATATCTGAAGCTAAGAGTAAGGCCGCTAAAATGTTCACGTCGACTAAAGGCAAGCGGGTGTACACACTCAAGAAACAGTACATGGAAGGGTTCATGGACGAAGACTTGACAGACCAGGTATATACTCGTATTGTTTAGAAGTAACATAAATTTAGTTGATCGTCGATCGATCGATAGATGGCGTGTAGCACAAATCCTGAATCGCGATATGGTTTCGGTTCACATGGCGGTATAAATAGACCAGACACTTATTGCTAATTACACCTGTCAAGGTACATGTATTGGTTGCTATATTTGTGTATAAATATACAGTATAGTGCGATACGGTGGTTTAATTCGAATCACCCCAGTGACGCGACAGTGGTGTCATCTAGTGTGCCGTGCGTACACGTATGTTACGTGGAATTAGTACATTGTTTCGTATATCTCGGCGTGTGCCGCAGTTAGTATTACTAACTGCGCCACACGCCGAGATAGCTCTCACTACTTAATACTTATCTTTATAATTTTAATAATCCCACTAATATTATAAATGTGAAAGTTTGGATTGATGGTTGGATGGATGTTTGTTTGTTACTCTTTCACGCCAAAACTGTAGATAGCTGTAGATCTGGATTAACCTACAGGCTACTTTTTATCCCGATATTCTCCCGGGATCGGGACTTACGCGGATGAGACCGTGGGGCGCTTACTTTTCGATTGTTTCCGGTGTGGTTGTGGTTTTTGGCCGTCCTTCACGTGGGTAAACTTTGAGGAGCATGCGACAACGGTTGAATGCAGCCACCCGCTTTTTAACTATTGACATTAAAGAAGCTAACTTCCGTCCCCGTTAACTTGTGTTAATTTCGGATGAATTTTCTTCAGGGTTAATCCAGTTTATCCATTTTTACGAGAAACGCGCAAAGAGTCTACTGCAAGAATTAATGTAAAGAAACTATTTGTGGGATATCGTGGAAACCTGTCAAACGAACTAATGACGTGGACATAATCAAAAATTTTCGCCGATCAGAACGCCATCTCTGTGCCAGGCCGAGAACTTTCTGGCTTAGTCTAGTAAGTGTGCCCCAGTCTTAATGTAGCCTGTTTCTTTGTAGGCGGTAGAAATGTCGGGGTACCAAGCAATACGTTTGGCAAAGCTGAGCGGAAAGAAACTCGAGGATATGTTCGAGAGACCCAAATGGACGGGCGGTACAGAGTCTGATATGTTCAATAAACTTGAAGAAATAGCTGGTAAGTAAATGACGTTAATGTTAAGACTATTTAAACTCGCTCGTGTTAATGTAGATTCTGTCAATTCAGTTATGCCTCGGGACAGTACTTTTTTTTTGGAACGCAGTTCCAAAAAAAAGTGCGGTTGTTGTGTCCCTCCAATATAAAGGGAGTATTTTCCTGGGGATTTTCAAGGGACTGTTATAAGTGATCATTCCTAGCGGATCCCAGCCCAACAGTGGATGTGGAGGAGTGGGATATATGTGTTAAGCTATTAGAACCTAAACGCTAAAAGTGTCAGACAGTGTAAAGTTATTACGAGCGTAAAGTCTGTGTCTTCATTATGTCCTAACCGGTGGAGACCTGATAGAGTAATACCATTAAGAACACAAAACATTTGTGGGAGTTGCACGTGCGTTCCTTTATTCTTTGGTACAAGGCGTTGTGGTCGAATCATGGGGTCCCATCTCTAAGAACGAAAAAATGGTTCAAACAAATATCAATAGATGGCGTTACGGGTATCGATTTGTTATTGAAGTTTATGGAAAATCAATATTAGGTCCTAATTAAAATATTTTATAATTTCATAAAATACCCTAAACACGGGAAAATTGAATAAAAGCTTCTTATATCCAATTTTCTTATTTTGACAAAATTCAATATTGTCGTAGTTCCTCTGGCGGCAATTACGTACAACAATGTACTATGCTGAGGTTGATATACGGTTTTGTTATTGTTTGTAGGTACTGACCACAGATAACATAATACTATACTAGTAGTACTGACTATTGATAGTTGGCCAAATTTTATTGAAACTGTATCGTTGCGTTATGTTTTTGCATTTTCTATTGTAGGTAAATTATTAATACACAAATTTTAATTCGAATTTCAAAGATACTATAAAAATTAAGAATAAATTTTTCTCATTGTGTTTTTCATATTGTCAGGACACAATCAATAGTGAACGCATGGTTTGTGTCAACTTTGTTGTGTAGGCAGGTTAGGTATTTATGTAACAGACATTATGATTTGGCAAAGTAACTACTTATTTAACTAAGCACTTACACGTACTATCTATTTACACATACACATTGCTAATAGGAATCTTTCACCTCAGACCTTACTCGATTGCAGGGCTGCCAGATTGTATAATTGGATACAAAATTCGTATAATTCGGTAATCATACGTATGCTGTTTGTATACTAGATACATTGTATAATCGGATACAATGTCATTACTGATGTTATAGTGTAATTAATAAGTACGACATACATATAGAGATACTTAAAACAAATCATGTCTGTAATATCCTGTGTTAAGTAATTATACCTTAGAGCTATATCGCATAATTGCATTTTACAATATTAGGTATTTACGCACGGCGACGACGACTCGGTCGGACTCGCGAGTTCCCGATACTGTGTTACCGCAGTGACTAAGCAATCATGATCTTTTTTCTACTATTAAATTATTTGTTTTATTTCCTTTCTTAAAATATTGTTAATAATGCGTAATGTTCCAGCCACTAGCTATGCGCCTGCGGCTTTGGTAGTATAGATTATGATAGTATCAAGTTTCTTATTTTTAAAAACATTAAGTAGGTAAGTATTTTAAATAAAATTATTTCCATAATACAAATGTGATTTAAATTAATAAAAACCATGTAAATATTTCAATTTAAAAATACCCATTGGTAATTACCAATAAGTATTTTTGGATTGTCAACATTTTGAGTTAGAATAATTCAATCGTAAAGATAGTTGTCTGTTCCAATACGTAGATCCTATGGAGAAGAACAGGCAAGAAACTCCAAAGAAACTCTCTTTCAACAAGTTTTTTACAATTTTCTGGTTCATCATCATCAATCTTTTCGCCAATACTCACTGTGTGAATGTTGTGTGTTACCAGGGCCAGTTGTCGTCGAAGGGGTTGTTAGCCGGACGTTTGATCAGATATAGTGACCCCTACTACCATAGCCAGGAATAGCAGGGCTGCCTGAGACTCGGGGCCTGATCATTCTGTTTGCTTTCATTGCGGGTTTTTTACCAATACTCGCCACGCTTGGCAAGTGGGCGCAGTGTTCGGGTTTGGGGTTTTGTGGTTTCGCGGTAGACGCTGCTGCACACCTTCTGGTTTTTTGTCCCCTAGCCAAATCTTACGGCACCCACAGTAAGAGAAAGGGCGAAGGTAACATTCTTGGTCAGCACCCCACAGCATTTAAACAGGTATTGAACTATCAAATCTCATTCAAATGGGCTATGAATCTTCATTTCTTAGCCGCGCCTTGCTACTATTCGGCAGTTACTGCTAGTCAATTTCAAACAATTAATTTTAAAAGAAATCAACATTTCTCTCCCTCAACTTCGTAATCGGCTTCCTTAAACAATTATTTTTATTTCTCTTATTAATGAAAAAGAAGAAAAATCATATTAGTAGTAATGAATAATAATAAAAATGAGAGATTTTTTTTTACCAGACTGTTTTCGGATTCCCTATCTCGTCGTATCGTGAAACATTCCCATAAACTTCTAAGTACGAAAATTAATATACTTTTTTTTATAATCATATTTCGTTTCCTTCATTATACTCATATACCGATTGCTACAAAATAACATTATGATAATGATATTATAATTTTATTTATTGCAGGTGTACCTTGCTTCATTTGTTTATCTTAATGTAAATGTATATCATCTCTTTCTAAAACATTTGTACACGGAGCGTTTTCGACTCATGCCAGATACAAATAAGAGTCATAATTATTAAAAAATAAAGAAATCTACATATCACACCCCAAGTTAACTAAACACACACTTGGACGCACAGAGTGCCAAACAAATATATATGCATATTGTACATTCTTAATACATACAATTGAAACTCTTACGTAATTACCTATTAGATACATACTTACAAACATACATGCATGATTATTTATACATAACTTAAATTTGCATTTGTTTGCAAATGTATAAGACGAGATTCATGTGATGCTTAATATGCTGCTACTATTTAACTGTAGTAAAATGTTGTAATTCCAACTGTCATTATAATAATAGTCTATACTATTCATACACTCGAAATACATAACCTAAATTGAGTCAAGCTAAGCTACATCCTACAAAATAATTTTATATCTACTGTTAATACGCCGTTATAGTGGAATACAAAACTTTGATATTTAAAAAAAACATCTAGGAGCCGTATCGATCAGAGAGCTTTACTCCGATGTTTTTAATTATAATTACTATAGTATTTATTTATATAGTAAGAAAAAAAAGGACGTGTTATTTTTACTAATATTTTTGTACATTGAAGAGAATATAGTTGTTATTAGGTTGTATTAGAGCATAATTTGGCATGGGATACAAATATTACACAACAATGATCGAAGTGAAATTGACCTTGAATGGCCGATCCGCGAGATGTTTCACGTACGTAGTTCTGGTCGTATGTAATAATAAATATATTCGTTAAATAAAAATAATGCTTACCGGTTGTAATAAATAATAGGCCGTTTGATTATTTATAAGTAATAAGTTATTTTATCGGTTACCTAATATAACGAACACTCCTACCTGCTGATTACATACTAATTAGCGCCATCTATTGGTTGCGCGTTTATTAGTAGGTAAATAAATCCATTTCATCGCTAGGTGGCTCTAGGTATCTATCGCGTTGCTAGAGGCATCTAGCGCCTTTGTAGGTGCAAAAATAAAAGCCCGCAGAATTGCCCAAGTTAGGACGGTCGCGTTTCGTTGTATGGGATGAGGTATCTGTACTAGTATAGTATTATGTTATCTGTGGTCGAATCGTATAATTTTTACGAAAAACACGCAAGAAGTCTACCATAAAAATTCTTGTAAAAAAACTACTTGCAAGATTAAAGGGTTAACGAGATTACTAGTAATGTGTGACTCACGTTACTAGTAACCTTTAAAAAAAAAAAACATACATTTTCGCTGATCAGAACGCCATCTCTGCGCTAGGCCGAGAACTATGTACCTTAGTCTAGTAAGTGTGCCTCAGTCTTAATGTAGCCTGTTTCTTTGTAGGTGGTGTAATTTCGCCTTTTTACAGTGATTACAACATGTTGTGAGCTGTTTTTTTGTTCTTTGAACCATATACATATATTATAGTAATCAACGTGAGAACATTATTTGTACGATGAGATGTTTTTGCTGTATGTGGATGAGGCTAAAATATTTTCCATGTTTAGATTCCGAGGGTCCATCGACGGCGTTTCTGTCGGGGCGGTTGTCGCGCGCGCTGGAGCACGCGCGCGGGCGCTGGGGCGGCACGCGCCTCAACTGGGCCGTGCAGAGCGCCGCCGCTGACTTCCTGCACCTCATGCTCGTCAGCATGACTCACCTCGCGCCAAAAGCCAGGTATGTACTAGCCGCGCGCAGTAAGATTACCTCAGGTGACCGCATCCCGCGATCTCCTAAGAAGTACCGCTACCGTACTAAGCATCAACGAGCAACCGTGAAAACCATGGTTCGACAGGATAAGGTAACTTCGCAACAGGAAAGGACGATACCAGTAGTTAAGCGCTGTCCTTTACTGAAGACGAGCAGAGAGAAGGTGGCAAAGCGCTGTCCACGCACTAGTGACCCCTAGACTGTTGCCAGTTGTAAAGGCACACGGAGTCGTGCATAATCAGAGAAGCCTTGTGCTGATTTACCAAGCTGAGGTACCCATGCAGTTTCTGTAGTCTATGTTCTGCTTTCTGGCAGATAATCTGTTAAAATACTGTGGAAATATCCCTCAGTATTTTTAATTTTAAAACAAAATTTAATTTCCTTTAGGTTAATTATTTTTATGTTCCCATAGATTCTGTCTCAGCTTTCACGACGAAGTAAGGTATCTCGTTCCAGAAGAATATAAATATGAGACAGCTTTGGCTCTGCAGATTACCAACCTACTCACCAGAGCGTTTTGTTCACAAAGGTAATTATTATCCCACTATCCTACTAATATTATAAATGTGAAAGTTAGGATGGATGTATGGATGGATGGATGGATGGATGGATGGATGGATGGATGGATGGATGGATGGATGTTTGTTACTCTTTCACGCAAAACCACTGAACCGATTGCGATGAAACTTGGCATGTAGATAGCTGGAGATCTAGATTAACGCGTAAGCTACTTTTTATCCCGATATTCCCACGGGATCGGGACTTACGCGGGTGAAACCGCGGGGCACTGCTAGTATTATATAAATTTCACTATATTTTGAAAATAGAAAAGGAGTAGTATCTAACTAAAGATAACTAGAAAAACTTAAAGAAGTAATAAGTACTTAAACAATGAATTGTCGTCTTTATTCTCTTAGAGACCACCAATGTAAGAAAAGAGAGTTAAAAAATTGGTTGCCTGTAAAGTCGGTATACGGGCGAAAGTTTTACGTGACAACGACTGAGTGGTAAAATAATTTTAATGTGAATATTCATTCGTATAGTAGGAAGAAGGATGAAATAATAGTAACAATTTAAAACATTTATTTAAACAAAGAATTATATTTAAAACGCGTGCCTCTCACTCGCTCTCATTGTGAGCGCATAACGTGAGCGGAGCGTAACGCAGTTTCTTGAAGTGTCACCCGGCAAACCAATTTATAAGACGTTGTCACGTCAAAATCTTATTGGGTCCATTGTGCCTTTTCTTACAGACCCATGATAATAATTAAAGGTTACATGCAAGGATACGTACAAATCATATAAGTACATTTACTAAAACAAATATATATACCTAAAATATATATATGTTACGGGCCAAATAATTAATATGGCATTATTCATAATATGCAATCATTTTATCGTTGTCACCGATCACCGAGAGGTGATCATATGTCGTTGTCACTTGATGGCATTACATTTGGAGACTTTGTCGGTGGCCTTAGATAAGCAACTACAGGTGGATGTAATATATATATTGACTTATTCAGTAAGGCCTTCGACAAAGTTCCCCATGAAATTCTTTAAAAAAAATTGTCACAATATGGATTTGCTAGAACTATTCTAAAATGGATCCAATCGATCTTTCATGTCATATTAAACGGTTACACATTAGCTTATTATAGGATTACATCTGGCGTTCCGCAGGGGTCACATCTAGGACCGATTCTCTTTAACATATTTGTCAATGATATTCCCAATTGTTGCCAAAATTCGACTCCATTTATGTTTGCCGACGATCTCAAAATTCTTAGAGTAATAAACGATCTACGACGGACGATATCAATCAGCTTCAATCATATTTGGATGAACTCTCTAATTGGTGTTTCAGTACATACTATAAAACAAAGTCGCTTCCTGCTGTCCGTCTGTCCCTATGTAGGTATGCTTAGATTTTTAAAACTACGCAACGGAATTTGATGCGGTTTTTTTTAATAGATAGAGTAATTCAAGAGGAAGGTTTATATTTATAATACATGCATAATATAGTAGAGAAACACTGATAACTTTAGAGGTTTCTAATGTGATGTCGTAAATAAACACATTTTTTTTGCGTTTACTTTGCAAACGCTGGCTGAACCCTACGAGATAGATCAAAATAATGTACCACAGTATTGTACACCTTAAAAAGGTCTACAAAAAGTCCACGATTGTATATGTTTATCTCTTAGGGATAACCCACAATAACCATTTTTTATCCTTTACTTTTTACGAGAAATAATGGCTTATTTACGAAGCGATTGTATTGTCTAATGACAAAAAAGCTGTGAACGTTGTGTATAAAGACATTCTGTAGTATATTTAGTATCATCATTGCACCCGTGCGAAGCCGGGGCGGGTCGCTAGTAGCTAATAAAATGTAATTACATTTAATAAAAGTAGGTCAACATACTTGACGCGTTTAGCTTGATGTAGCAGTTTTCACGTAATTTTTTTTATTTGTAACTCATTGTTTTAAATATTTAGCTTTCTGCACTACTTCTATATACAAACATTGGGTATTTCAAATTTCACGTTTCTCCGTTCGCGAAATTAAAAAAAAAAGTACAAAGAATACTCTTCATGTATTAATATATAGATATACTAGCTGCGCCCTGCGGTTTCACCCACGTAAGTCCCGGTGCCGTGGGAATATTGGGATAAAAAGTAGCCTACATGTTAATCCAGGTCTTAAGCTTACATACCAAGTTTCATCGCAATCGGTTAAGTAGTTTTGGCGTGAAAGAGTAACAAAAATCCATACATTCATACATCCTTACAAACTTTCACGTTCGTTCGCAAATTTAATTAAAATCAGTTCATTAAATTCAAATTCGTTATTGTGAAACACGGCTACAATATATAGATAGTGTTTACAAAAAGTTAATCAGCGATGTTGAGCCATGTTTGCATACAATATTTTACAATTTTTTTTTTTTACAAAAAGATATATTATATTTATTCTATTACATTAGTTTAGGCGTTCGTTGCGAACAAACAACGTTACAGGAATTTTCTATACACAGGGTGTAAGTGACACCGTACCGAATCCTGTAATAGTGTATTCAGACCATCATTCTCAGTGGAAAACCATTGGAAATTTCTGCCGGAAAATTCATATTTTTTTTTTGCTTAAAAGTAAAATTACAATGAGTAAACAGAACATTTTACCGAAAAAAAAAACAGTAAATACCCCATTCGGCCAAAAACTGCAATGTACATTGATGCAATCAGCTGCTTCGACGGCGATGATGATCACGTACCGCACAGTACGCGTGTTGTGTTACACTGCGCAGCTCAAATTCAAACTATTGACTGTAAATCCTTAATCTCGCATTTTTATGATGAACTGACTTTTGCATTGTGATAAGTATCCAAAGAAAGACGTTTTTGTAAGTTATTCGCGACGGTGATACTTCCACGTTGTATAAAGATGTTTATCCTTGTATCAGAACCCATAGTACAAAGTATGCTTATATCCATGTCTATAATATTTCCAGGGTTGGTATAAACGACTTACCGTTATCAGTAGCGTTCTTCACTTCGGTAGAAGTAGACCAGGTGTTAAGAAAGGAGGCGAATCTGAGCTGTACAACACCTTCTAACCCTCATGGGCTAGAGAAAGGATATGGAATACCAAATGGAGAATCGTTGAATATATTTGATGTATTAGAGAAATGTAAGTCAAATAAAAAGGCTGAAAATTGTTTGTTTTTTTTTTGCTGCTTTTTCAAACCTAGTCATTGATATAAGGAGAATTGTAGCGTTAGAACAAGACCTTGCTGCTTTCTTATCATTGAGCATAGTTTAAGTTAACTAAAATTAGGTAATTTGGTCAGTAAAGATTAAGTTAGTCAGATTTTTTTCTGCGTTTTGGCTATGGCTTAGAAAGCCACAGGTCTGAGCCTGGTCTGAATTCTGTCAGACCGTGCCCAATACCTCCCTAAATGAAAGTAAATAATTCAGAATTTTTCACTCCTCGATCTTCAATCCCCATCGGTAGTTTTAAGGTATTTAATGCGTCCCATCACATCGATAGTACGGTGTGGATAAGTGGTGACACAATAGACAGACTCCTAGATACATATTATATATTTATTAATCCCTAGATAACAAATTATCCTTTAGCAGACAAAGCATATTATAGTATAACAGAGTTTTTGAAGGATAAAGCGTTTTTTTTTTTTTTTTTTTTTTTTTTAAGTCTAGACTCGTATATTTTTTTTGGTAGCTTCTATCTATATTGTTAATTTATTTATTTGATTAATGACCTCGATTTTTATAACAATTTTGACGACACTTGACATATTATTATCATTAATAGCACTTGACATTGTATTACCTGGATATCTCAATAAATAAATTACAATAATTATTACAAAATACAATTATATGCTGTGGAGTTTAGATAGACTATGAATATGATATAACTTGTAATACAAACAGAATGGCATCAACAATGAATGTATAGGTATTTTCTTTTTGCATGCCTTAGGGTAAAATATGGCTGAACACTGTTCTCTATTCGACACCATGTATATGCATTGTATATATACAGGGTGTAAGTGACACCGTACCGAATCATGAAATAGTGTATTCAGACCATCATTCTGAGTGGAAAATCATTGGAAATTTCTGCCGGAAAATTCATAATTTTTTTTTATCATTTTTTAATTTTATTGCTTAAATGTGATATCACAATGAGTAAACAGAACATTTTACTGACAAAAAATCAGTAAATACCCCAAACGGCCAAAAACAGCAATGGAAAACATTTATGCAATCAGCTGCTTCGACGGCACCTGAAGGTCAATCACCGGACCGTACACGTACGCGTGTCGCGTTACATTGCGTAGTTCAAAATCAAACTATTGACTGTAAATCCTTAATTGGTAATCCCATTGGGCATACAATAGTTACAATAATTTGAAGACAACAATATGTCACAGAAATTGTAAACAGGCAATAATAATGTAAAAATAGAGAATACTGAACACATCATGATTGGGTATAGAACTGTAAAGTGTTTTTTTTTATGGTATAGGGGGCAAACGATCAGACGGGTCACCTGATGGTAAGCGACTACCGCCGCCCATGGGCACCTGCAACTCAAGAGTCACAAGTACGTTGCCGGCCTTTAAGGTGGGAGTATTGGAAGGGGAGGAAAGGGGGAAGAGGGGAGTGCGGGTAAGGGGAGAAGAGGGGGAGAGGGAAGGGTTAGGGCCTCCGGTAACCTCACTCATTCGGCGAAAAGCAATGCATTGCTTCACTGCCGGTTGTCTGTGAGGCCGTGGTATTACTCCGGTCGAGCCGGCCCATACGTGCCGTAGCATGGCTCTCCCACAGTTAATGAAGCAGACATTTATCAGATAAGTAATCCTTTAAGGCTTACTCAAAATTAAATGTAAACTCTAAAATGCTAAATACATAACATTTAGGTACTTACTATTATATATACTTAATGGCCTATAAAGTGTTGTAGTAGGGACACGCTATATTTGTGACAATGCGGGAGCAAGAGTGAGACAAATTACAAAAAATAATTAAACTAGTATATTTGTACATTATTAAAAATTACACGAACACAAAAAGATCCATTTAAGAACGTTTTAGCATTCAGATGTAATCAAGTTTTACTGAAAAAGATACCCAATTTTTAGGTGTCGACATTCGTGTGGCCATCCTTGCGGCTGCTGAAGTAGTACTGTTAATACAATATTTTGCGTAAGGACTTGGGTGGAACTTATAGATACCTTCTTGGTTTGAGTATATAACAATGAATTCATCATTCACCTTTACATGCGTTAATTTATTAATGATGGCCACACTGTAGAGTTCTCCGAATTCAATTATTTTGTTCACCCTACGGTACGGTTCATCTTCAACGTAAATACCTTCTTTTGCACAGATATAAATGACTCCGTATATGTCTTCAGTGATTTGTCTGACTGTGAGTTTATGATTTAAAAGAACAGCTTCGTTAGAAAATTTCGCAGGCTTCTCTATTTTATATAATTCCCCTATTCTGTTCGTGTAATAATGAACTAAATGTTTTGAAACGAAATAGTAGTCGTATTTTTTGGTTCCCAGTTTAACACTCTTGGTGTTTGCTATTGCGTACAAATGATGCGATGGATAATCTATGTAAAATAATTTATTTTTCTTCACAAACATGCACCATATAATGGTCTTTTTGGCCCCAATAAATTTAGCAGTGTTTGTAGTGACGTTGTATTCGTAAATACCATTGTATCCACCGAAGTAAAGGTAGTCCTTTACACGATTATAAACTACCGTGAACCCTTTCCCAGCTTCAGTGACGTTCCAACATTCACGGGTCTGGACATTACAGCCCACAATTCGTCGGTTAAGATATTCATTTCCTTGGCTGAAGAATAAATGGCCAGAGGATCTGGTGACAGGAATATACATTTTTTAAATCATCGTACGCTAATTATACAAAAGTTAAGCATTTCTTCCAAAATTTCCTAAAACAGTAGGTTGAGGTGTCTTACACATAGTGAATGTTAGCCTGTATGTGGAATCGTAACAGCGTTAGAGAGAGAAAAAAGATTGAGTAGATCTTGCATTTCTCTCCTCTCTTTACTGATTGGCTGTCACAGTCCCCTACAATCGTGCTGGTTGGGAGGCACGATTGTAGGGAACTGTGAGAAAGAAAGATGCAAGACCTGTACAATATTTTTTTCTCTCTCTAACGCTGTTACGCTTCTACATCCAGCTTTCCTACTCTATTTATATTATCTCTACAGTCTTACACCATTGTTTGAATTGATTGACACATTGACGCTAGCAAAGCCGCTGGCAAACGCGTCATATACAAGGCCAATGTTATCACATTAAATGGTATACCTGATTATACTGATTGTCATACGTCTGTTAACATAAAAAAAGAAATATATATCCGCAGAAATAAAAAAATACATTTTTGGAACAAATTAATGGAATTCAAACAGACGACCATTCCAACACCATTATAGTAATAGGTGTTCAGGTGGGGTACACTACATAAATACGAAAAACTTTATTCCGAAAGTCACAAACACGAATTTCAAAATACCGATATTCATAATTCCGAATGGTTCAAATTTCCGAATATAAGAACTCCGACTTATCATTACTCCTATTTTTATAAATCCTACATTTTAATATTCCTAACGTTTATAATTACTATTTTAAAAATACCGAATTTCAATAGATCGAATAATAAAAAGTCCGACTTAATGATAATTCGAAACATCAAAAATACGAATACCGATTATTTAAAATACCGATTAATGCAATTCAGGCATGCAGCATGCAAGCAGGCATGCAGCATGCAAGCAGGCATGCAACATGCAAGCAGGCATGCAGCATTCAAGCAGGCATGCATGCAGCAAGCATTGTTTCTGTCACGGCTCCGGCGCTGCGGGGTTTGGGCGGCCCCACGCGAGCTTATCGTCGCAGATGGTTTCAAGGCTCACCACCGCACCTTCGGCTTACTGGCCGGCTTCGCCGGCCAGCCTCAGCCGCGGCGGCGGGCCTTGAAACCACCTGCTCCTCAGCTCGCGGGCCGCCCCACCCCTCCGCGCCTACGCGGGCTTAAATTACACTCTAGGGTAGGGCAGACAAGACTGCGTGAAGTCGGTTTTGCAGCGATTCGTTTCTGTTACTAAATTTTTTGGCACAACATGTTGACGGTTTAGTTTATTCGAAGTATTGAAAATCGGAATGTAGTTTTTCGGACCGAGAACCTTCCGAGAATTTGATTCTTCGAACGTATGAAAATCGGAAAACTAACAAATCGCAATATCGACTTTCGGTAAAATAAAATTCGTGATTTTTAATAATAGACATTATGATTCTTAGGTGTTATGAAATTCGGACATTTGAAAATCGGAACATCGAAATTCGGAATTAAATATTTCGGAGTATTTGGGTGTTCCCGTTCAGGTGCATTTGCATTATGCAATTCACCGACCTTCTAGTCAAACTGGCAACGTCGCAAATTTTCGTCGCGACTTGCACTCGTGCCACCCCACACCCCGCCGCCGTATACGGTATACGATATGTAACAAAATACCTACGACCTAAAATGTTATTACATATCATGTAGTTGCTGGTAAACTTCACTTACTCATGCATCACCAAGTGATGGGATCTTCCAAATTGTTTAAACAGCGTCTGTTTATCGTAGTACTGGTCACGGAACATTGACCCGTTACAGATTGGTCTAAAAAATCCATAAACTTCGGACACCATTACTAGGAATACCAAGACGTACATCGTAGACACCGTGCTAAAACACTGGTAGGAAAATTTACCCGCAAAGAATCCGCATGTTAAAAATTCGTAAGGTTCTTTTTAAGGCACAAGACTGATATAATAAACGTGTGGCCCTTAGGCCCTATTGTCTGGTTAGCCGAATTGAATCGCTTAAAATGTCGTCATCCACTTTCGTCGACTCATTTTGTTCGTTTTGTGTCGTAGATTATAATATTTTACTTACAATTTAATATTTTGTTTTACGCCTAACCAAATTACTAGTAGAAAATAGAGCTATAAAATTTCCTATTTTTTTATCAATAAAATGTCGTGCCGTTATTGAATCCAGTTTTTTTACTAAAATGGTTATATACTAAGGTAAAGCTCGTCTGACAGATAGCAATCGCCGTCGCCTGTGTCCGTTTGTGAACCTAGGGTGCGTTTAGCTGACCATTATACAACCTTAATGGCCTTTAGAAAAAATCTATTCACTTGTGTAGGAAAATCATTCCACAGTTCAAGGTTGCTCTGAGTTCTTGTCGAAACATTCACCATTAAAAAAAATACAATTCACTTAAAATCATTTAAAATTATCTAATAAACACATTAAAGAACTTTAAATATATTTTGATCATACTTCTTAATAATTTCGGTTTTGACAAAACCGCTCGACATCTTAGGCACTTTTTTAAATATTTAGGGGAAAACCGGATGCGATGAATACTAAAATGCCTGCCACTGTCAAATTATTGGATATGACTAGAGCATTTGACTGTGTAAAATAAAATTTTACTTAGTAATTGGAAGGTATGGTCATAAAGGTATTTATTTGTTACAAAGAAAGCAAAAAAGCATAATAAGAAATTATAATCTCTAAATAAAAACTATAGAATACACGCAGCAAAACCGGTGTAAGAGTGCCACAAGGTAGCATTTTAGGGCCACTATTGTTTCTTGTGTACATTAACAAATTAATTTATTTACACTGCCTGCAGATACATTGCATGAGACGGACTGGATGCCGTAAGCATTTTCTACCAGTCAACCTTTGGGTGATACAGAGACGCGCGAGCCGGTGTATATAAATTTAGAAAATTAAGTACAATATTAACAAATATATTATATTACATAAATACAACTACTTAGGTAATAATACAACACATAATATAATCTTAATAAAATATTATATTATAATATATAAAAACATACATATGTAGGATATCTCAAATAAAGGTAAAACTGACAGTACAATAAAACTCACGTGAATACTGTAGGGTAGATATATATTCTTCCACTTCAATACACTTTTAAACACACGTCCGAACTCGATGCTGGCCACGAGCAAATAGGCCGCCTAAATTTACTGTTCTCCCGGGGTAAACATTCGGTGTTGCCCGTTACATTCGCTTCCACTCCCCAAACATGAACAAACGAATACAATATTTCGAATTTATATCAAATTAATATATCTATTTTTGTAAACCTAACACTCGACCATCCTGACGTCGTGCATGTCCTCATGCACGCACGCAAAAACAGCCGTATTAACCTAACACTCGGCCAATAGTAATCTTCCATAGCATCGAATTCAGACTTACAATTTTACGGACGTATGTGCCTTGCGTCAGAAACATGATTATGATACTTCCTTACATACAAGAGGACGTCACAAGTGGTACTTCCTTCCCACAAGCAACAGGTACATACATAAATATATAATAATTATAATCATAAAGGCTGTGAATTTTTTCTCACAAATCGGGGGACGTCACTTGCGGTACTTCCTTCCCACAAGTGACATATCTCATAACGGCTGTGAACCTTCCTTCTCACAAACCAGGGGACGTCATTTGCGGTACTTCCTTTTCACAAGTGACATCTCATAACGGCTGTGAACCTTCCTTCTCACAAACCAGGGGACGTCACAAGTGGTATTTCCTTCCCACAAGCAACAGGTACATACATAAATCTATAACAACTATAATCATAAAGGCTGTGATACTTCTTTCGCACAAACCAGTTGACGTCACTTGCGGTACTTCCTTCCCACAAGTGACATGTGTCATAAAGGCTGTGATACTTCTTTCTCACAAACCAGGGGACGTCACTTGCGGTACTTCCTTCCCACAAGCGACATATGTCATAACGGCTGTGATACTTCTTTCTCACAAACCAGGGGACGTCACTTGCGGTACTTCCTTCCCACAAGCAACAGGTACATACATAAATCTATAACAACTATAATCATAAAGGCTGTGATACTTCTTTCGCACAAACCAGTTGACGTCACTTGCGGTACTTCCTTCCCACAAGTGACATGTGTCGTAACGGCTGTGATACTTCTTTCTCACAAACCAGGGGACGTCACTTGCGGTACTTCCTTCTCACAAGCAACAGGTACATACATAAATATATAACAATTATAATCATAAAGGCTGTGATACTTCCTTCTCACAACCCAGAGGGCGTCACTTGCGGTACTTCCTTCCCACAAGCGACATACATATATCTAATAATGGCTGTGAACCTTCCTTCTCACCAACCAGCGGACGTCACTAGTGGTACTTCCTTCCCACAAGCGGCATACATCTCATAATAGCTGTGAACCTTCCTTCTCATAAACCAGCAGACGTCACTAATGGTACTTCTTTCCCACAAGCGACATACTGGCTGTGAACCTTCCTTCTTACACACCAGCGCGGCGGATGACAATAATTAGTAATCTTATTCATCACTTCGGCCTCGTACGGGTAGCAGAGACATCTTCAACAAACAACATATTTCAATCAATTTACACAAAATCTTAACAAATTATACACCTAAACCTTCCTCCTGAATCACTCTGTCTATTAGTGAAAACCGCACGAAAATCCGCCCAGCAGTTCTTCAGTCTATCGCGAACATACAGACGCGGCGGGGGACCCCGCTCCATTATTATGTAGTGATATCTCATCATAAATCATTTCTTTTTGCTGTCTCGCCTTTTTTTTTGTTTATATTATATTATCCATGTAAGTGCATAGTTATGTCACATCTTATTAATTAATATATAACTAGCTTATTATGATAAATCATTTAATTTTATACTAATAGTCTATATTTTCTCATACAATTATTCCGTATCATATTTACAGTTTGTACCGATAGACAATAATTATTGCATTCAGCTGAATGTATAAGGCAGTCACAATAAGCATGCCAGGTTTACTTGGCAGTGTAGGTATAAAGCTACAATTACACTTCGGGTTCGACTAATCGTGCCAAAATTCAGTGGGATGCGGCGCGCCGTTTGTTTGATGCTGGAGCACACAATATGCGTCGCGTCATTCTTTCATATGTAGACTATCGAGTTATTGGTACCTGGTCTAGGTTTATTTGTTCACAAAAATAAGGCAGTAACTAAATATTCACATTAATTAATTTAAATAAAAAGACAACCCTAATATCGCGGTGCTGTCGAAACAGATAAGAGTTACGCGATAGAAAGAGGCAACTGCTAGTTGAATATACCTGTAGATAATTAGCGCTGTGTGACCCGAGTTGAGACTTTATTATGTCGGAACAGGAGTCGCTTGTTTAATTAAATTATTTGGTAAAGTGTGACTTCTGTACTTTAACTATTATGAATTCTGTGCAATAGGTAAATAATTATTTATTCGGTACCTTATGCCTATGCAAAATACACACACACTACACACACATATACTAATGTTAACGGAATATTTTAACTTTTCTGTTCTTTTACCTGTTCTGTATCATCATCATCATCGTCATCATCATCGTCTATGTTTATGGTAGCTACATGAAGGCATGGTAACATACGATCGGCTGCTGTCACATGCACGTTTTTATTTTCCTTTCTGTACATATATATTATGTTTTTGACGGATTTAAGCAATATTTCTAAATTCAAATTTTAGTTACTTTTACGTCTTACCTCATTCAACCGTGGGTCAATCTCCGCATTCATATTCAATCCAAACATAACCTCGGAAGGAGTCCTATCTTTTTGTGGTTAATATTATTTATGCCCCATTGGATTTGTATGGGATGACCCACTTTGTCTTCCCAATCTTTTTATCAAAATTGAAACTTCGAGCTGTTAAAGAGCTAAGAGTGGTGCGGTTGGATCGCTAAACCTTATTTTGTAAATAGTATCTAACATTTGGATAAGGTTAGTTTCAGATACGATCGATCGAATCTATCTAAACATTCAGGGATAGACTTTTCATAAACAAAGATGACATCACTATTGCCTTGGTAAATCGAACTGATCCTAAGACCCAAGTGTATTTGCTAATCTGAACGGCATGCGATTAATTTCGTATTGACTTTCCGGTGTAACAAAACGATCTCAACGGTTGACTTCAGATCTAGGTACTTGATAGTGACCAGAAGACATGCAAGGTTATGGAAAAAATGAAATAATTGGATACCGCTGATCGTAATCGAATTTCGCAGTCTAAAATCGACACTTATTTAAAATCCTGTTTGCAAACCAGAATTAGGACTAGCGTATTCTGAAACCGATTCGTGGATGATGCCAACTTCCATCATTTCTGCAACCATTTCCCGTTCTTGCTATTATATATTTTATATATTTACAAGCTAACCTGCAAGGTTTGTATACAACAGGGCATTTAGTATTTCATTCGATACTCATCTCAGTGAAGCCCGCACATCCTAGTTCCTTCAAGGAAGTTGCGAAGTGCTTGTGCATCTCTAACAAGATCATTGTTCTTGCTACGACTCGTTGATAGAATCACATTGGCTCATTTCAATACCTATACCTACGGAGCACTTCTGGAAATTACATGCCTAACGACTCGCACCTTCGTGCCTTTCGATAAAATTTCTCCCATTCGTAGTTTATAAAGTTTTGATGAAGGATGCACGTAAACATAAACATGACTATTCCTGACACGGTACGTTCCTCCGCTAACAAATTTCACTTGACTCCGGTTTACCAATAATTTTCCTACTCAAAACGTAATGACTCCGTTCACTAGAGTCTCGACACAAGCTTTAACTACGGCTGGACCGTAAACGTCATTATCAGCGATAACTAATACGGTGACCGCCATAACCTCGTCCTCATTCAGTTGGGGCAGAGCTGATTCACAACATCAAAAGCATTAAAGTTCTTCTGCATTTTTGTATACCACGATATGCGGTTGCTCCGTAAAAGAAAGACCTATCAGCATCTATCGAAACCTGTTCTCAATTACTTGTGACGTTACAGTAGTTTTACATTATAAATATTTAAGTCTTCAGAAATACTACCTTTCGAGAGTGAAACGCACTTCCCAAAACCCTTCATAGGTATAGTAGAGCTGTCGTGACTCGGTTCTAATAAACATACTGTGAACTCTTAACACTTCAGCAAGCCCAACAAGCAGATATAATGAATATATTGTCTAACTCTGTACTCATATTCATGCAAATGCAAGAGTATTGTAACGTATTATTATTAGTTTCAATAATATGCATGTCACCTGAATAGCAGAGTATACTCGAATATAGTTTCCGTATACATTATTTACATGTTTACTTTATCATCGAAATGTCTGTTCGTTGTGTGTATTTTAATTAAAACTTTTAGTAGTTGTTCGCGATGAGAACAACACATTGCGTTAGCGTTAGACCTAAAGGTTTAATCCAGGGTTTATCACTCAACACCTGGATGAAACACTTAATTGTACGTTTACCATCAATATCACATCCGTTCAGTTGAGCAAGTATCTCAGTCAGAGGTTCGCCAAACTAACTTTTCCGCTTAAGCAAATCCTTCAAGGTTTATTCATAATTTTGCTCAAATGGAAACATTTAACAACATTTCATCAAATATATTCATCTCGAACGAATAGTATAGAGTTTACTCTCATGCCACATCCTAGCTAATCCTCATAGTTTCTGCATTACAAGAAGAATGATAGTTATTTTCTTTCCCAACTGTATACAATGGCACATTGGTTAACTTTCTAATTGAAATATCTATGCGCTGGCTTTTAATCGAGGGGTCAAAGTCAGATCGAATGTTTGTGGTTCATCTTACCATTACTGTTAAATGTCATAATTTATATTTCGACTACTTAATGACTCTTAGGTTTAAAATATATTTCGAAGTAAAAATTGGACTGTCTGACCGTTTACTCAGCTTTGAAGTCAATGCGCCGATTTCGACATCTGATGCTCCCCGGAGCCGCTGTACATCGACGTCGCAGCAGCCACGAGCAGCGACCTGGTGCATAAAGCGGCATTTGCTCGCGTTGCAGCAACGGGCTATGTGTACGTTGCAAGCTTCTGTCTCGAAAATCTTCATCTTGTTATCTTGAATGCAGAACCCGTGTTTGTCTGCAACTTTTTCTATTCGAACAGGAGCTCAATATTTCGATAGATGGCGGCGTGCTTAACCGCTTTTGAAGTAACTACTTTTTTTACAGCATCGTTACTCTGAAACTTATGCATGGGAGCTGTGTACAAGGAGCTATGTAAAATAATTAAAAACTCCTTTTTTTCAGAATAAAATTACTGCAAGGTACTTGAACATTATTCGTGATATTTCGGTAACGATCCTTTGAAAACCAATTATGTTTGCAGTTGCATGGTTCATTGCTTACACTGAACTATTGAGAGACCACGAAGAATATTGCAATATAATTTAACAAACAGATGATATACACCAACGGTTACATATATAGAATTAAATTACGCTTTGTGATGTTATTTCAAAATTATAGGGTATCTCGGAAACAACGCTGCCTAGCTCAAATTAACGTTTAATTTTTTTTTTTTGACACCCAAATAAACACCGCTACGTTTAGCAACTAGATGTTGAGATGTGTAATGTAATATTTAAAAACTTAACCATTTCGTACAAAGGTATAACACTAACAAAAATGTTAAAGCGATGGCTCAATTCTCAAATCTCGCAAATCCAAAAATTTCGAAATTTTGATGTCATCTGCCACCATGCAATCATCGTATTTTCAAATTGTTTTTAGTTTTGTTTTTTTGTATTTACAAAAATAAAACTACCTACATACTTAGTAAATCCATTACACATGTTTAAGAATTATACTTAAGTCCATTTATTTAATAATTTTATCAGATATAAAAATAATGATTACAACAAATATAAGCCCAATTAATGATAGATATTTAAATAATGCTATTTGTCTATGTTTTATAATTAGTAAGGTACTTAATATTTTTTTTTTTTTTTCTGTAATATTTTTTTTTTACATTTGGAGATACGAAGTTCTTAAATGAAATCATCCGTATTTAAATCACTTAGCCACTATAATCTAAATAAAATGAGGAAAGTGGGCCTATTCCACTTCTGAAAATGTAGGATATCTCAAATAAAGGTAAAACTGACAGTACAATAAAACTCACGTGAATACTGTAGGGTAGATATATATTCTTCCACTTCAATACACTTTTAAACACACGTCCGAACTCGATGCTGGCCACGAGCAAATAGGCCGCCTAAATTTACTGTTCTCCCGGGGTAAACATTCGGTGTTGCCCGTTACATTCGCTTCCACTCCCCAAACATGAACAAACGAATACAATATTTCGAATTTATATCAAATTAATATATCTATTTTTGTAAACCTAACACATACATATACACCTATATATACAAATACATTTACAAAGTGTTATTCAGATTCTACCAATAAGTCTGTGTAAAGCTTTAGTGGACATTCTGATTTCTAGTGGAAGCTCATTCCAGAGGTTCACAACTTGGACAATGAAAGAAGAATGAACTACTAGAATTATGGGAGGGACAAAGAAGGAATTATTAGAAGAGCAGAGATTTCTGGAATGGTTAGAGGTCTGGAAGTATTGGAAATAAGACGTTAGGTAAGTGGAGAAAAGAGTAGATCATGGTCAATGCTCTCAAACTGCGGTGTTGCCTTATAGGTAACCAAGACGGTTGGTTGCGATAGGTAGATACATGATTGTACTTTCGCAGGTTGAATACGAACCGAATGCAATTGTTGAAAATCGGTCTATTTTGTTGAGTATATCTGCATTCAAGTTGAGATCAAACATCACCATAGTCGGCAACAGCGAGCACCAAAGTCTGTACAAGTAACGTTTTTATCTTGCGATAAAAATAACGCAAGATATTAGTTACCTTCTGACTGACTCGGACCTCTGGGGTTTACCAGCCTACTCTACTGCTGATGTACAGACCCTGTACGATCGATGTAAGATCGCTAACCGAAGGAGTGATGGAAAGAAATGATTCATTAAAAATAATATCCGGAACGCTACTAATATCAACTCTGCTCATCATTCTAGGGCTACCTATTAAAATTGCTTGGCATTTAGACAGATTGACCATTAATCCGAACCTGTTGGACTAGTTTTTTATTGCCTCCACGTCAACAAACAAATTTCCAAATGTTCTTCAAACAGCTACTTTTGTAAAAATGCACAATGCTTATTTCCCAGAAAAACACACTTTAGATTAGGTATCAACATAATTTACCACATGCAAACAATCAAATATTCATAAGAGATATGTATTTTACGTATAAAAGTTTACAATCGCTTGCCAATTAAATAATTTTAACTTTAGGTTCAGCAGTGTTTCTATATATGTATAACCTTTTTTTTATCGTGTGGAAACCCCCACGGGTCAACACCTCACCGGAGCTAACGGTGAAGTGGTATGTCGGAATAGAACCGATTAAAACTACAAGGTGTTCCATCACAAGTGGGTCTATTACAGGGGACCCGGGTATACCCTAAGAAGGAAAACGAGTACTACAATTAGGGTTGCCAACTATACTGTTAAAAACAGTATTATACTGTTTTTCACTGTATTATACTTTTTACTGTCGAAAAAAAATATAGTATCCAAAATACTGTTTTCTTTTGACTTTGAGTCTAGCGAGTCGAATTTCGAATTCGAATTTCAGAGCGAATATCAATTTGATAAAAAATGCGTCATTTATTTTAATTTCAATTATAATTGTAGTAAGGTATATGAGGCTTTCCAAAAAGACTTTAAATTAATAAGTTCTGCGAGAAGTTCAAAAAAATATGTATTCAAAACATTAAATAAATAAATAATACATGAAATACTGTTCATTTTCCTAAAATACTGTTTACTATCCTTCTGAGACCTAAATATACTTTATTTCTTGAAAAAAAAGTTGGCAACCCTAACTACAATACTAACCTAAAATAAATTAAATACATAAAAAATTATATTATAAATAATCTATTGCATGCCTAATGACTTAAATAAAATTGTACTGTTCTTTTTTACTTTTAAGACCACGTGACATTTGTTGCATTATCATACAATATTCGCGCGCCAGGCTCGTGAACCGGTGGCGTTGGTTGGGGCTGGTCATCTCTAAACTGCTATTACTTTAATTATAATTTGTTTAAACATTATGTTACACGCACAGTTCCTCAGACATCGTTTTCATTTAAGCAATGGAACCAGATTATTTTTTGGAAGGAGTAGGTATGCTTGGAGTTTCTAGCCTGTTCTTCTCCATAGAATCTACGTATTGGAACAGGCAACTAGCTTCGCGGTTGACTGATTCTGACTGACTCCTACTCCTGACAATTCAAAAATACTGATAATATAAATGATTTAATTGAAATAATTTATTTTGATTTTGTCAATATACTGTCCCGTTCACCGCAAGATTATCTGTATTCAAGTAAACTGAGCTTCTACGAGTTAGCAGATACTTGCTTGCACCGTTCTATGTCAATCCCTATTACCTACATACATATCCAAACTGAATTGGAGTTACCCTAATATGAAAGCATCTAAGACCGCGGCTACACAGTACTAATCGCGATGAAAGTTTCTAGGGTGAAAGTGAGTGTGAGTGTGTGAGACGTCTGTAAAACTCGCACACACATTTCTGTTTCGGTGACGCGGTAATGAGGAGACTATTTGTCTTATGCTTGATTACGCTAGTTTACTAAATATATGGATATTTAAAAAGTAAGAATATGGACTTGTTATTTGTGTGTGTGTGTGGGTTCTAACGTAGTGTTTGTATACTCTTTGACGAGACTCACATTGCCTTGTTATCAAAATATGTTCCAATTGGCTTCTCCTCGAGTAAGAGTTGAAAGAGAGAGTAGAGTAAAAGTAAAATTAAAAAGTATTTCGAGTGAATGGAGAATAAAAACGAGACGTTTCTTCATGTTAGTCAAAGTCAATTTTTGCCGAAAAAGATACCCAACTTTTATTAGTCAAAGACCTAGTGATTTGTTTTCCAGAAGCAATTGACAGTAAACAATATTGACCAAACTCGCTGGGATAAGCTTTGTAGATACCACTATTGTTGGAATATATTATTATAAAATCCTTTTGTTTTATTTTATCTGGCAATTTGTGAATATCATATATATTTGTTATTGTCATACCGAAGATTTTTCGGAACTGTACAATTTTTTTTACTCTATGGCTACGTTCATCTTCAACATAAATTCCATCTTTTGCACAGATGTAGATATTACCATAAATATCTTCCGTGATTTGTCTCACTTTGATTTTCTGACTCAAAAGAAAAGGTATTTTGTCGAATCTGGTACTACTCCTTGTTTTGTATAGTTCTCCTGCTTTGTTTGTAAAATAATGATCTAAGTTTTTAGAAACAAAGTAATAATCGTATTCTCTATGCCCGAGAGTCAACTCCTTCGTTTCATTTTGTAAAGAATATAATTTGAATGATGTGTAATCTATATAGAATAGTGTATTATTCATAACGAATACACACCAAATAATTTTATTTCTTGCTCCAACAAATTTTGCAGATTTTGTAGTGAAATCGTACTGATAGATACCATCGTAGCCACCGAAGTAAACTTGATTCATTTCACTATGGTGATATACCGCGTATCCGCCCGCAATTCCACTGACATTCGTACAGATACCACTTCCCAGATGACATGATACAATTCGTAGATAAAAACGTTTTTTGCTGCAGCAGTTGTGGCTGAAGAACAGGTTGCCAGATAATCTGTCGAAAGTTGCAGAATTATTTTTGTACATTATTTTATGTAAGTTACATTAGAAATAGTTACCACTTTAAAGCACCTAACATAACCAGTTCCGTAACCGTATGAGATGTTTTCTTTTCTTAAAAAGATGTAAAATTTTATTCAAAGGATGCACATCGCTTGTTTTACATTTTTGCCATCTTTTTGGCAATCAAACCACACAAGTAAAAATCTACCCCTTTTGTTGCGAACCTTGCATTGAGCCATTTTTCACATCTTCGTACGAATCAAATCACTGCTCAGAAAGTGCGTGACCCATCGATGCAGACATGTGGAAATCGTAAGGAGCCAAGGCTGATAAGTAAGCCGCATGGGGTAGAACTTCCCAGCTAAGTGGTGGACCACTGTCATGATGAAAAATGACTTGCCTCTTTCGGTTATTTTGCATTTTTATAAGCAGTAAATGGCTCAAATCGGTCAATTGTTGTTGGTAACGCATAGTATTAACTGTTTCCCCAAGTTTCAACAGCTTTCATGAGACGACGCCCCTCTGATCCCGTCAAACACAGAGCATCATCTTTCTGCCAAAGCGATACGGTAGGTACATTACAGTCGATGTGGATGGTGCGCTTGGGTCTGCTCATGATTTTTAAGGCTTATTATACTATTGTAGAACCTTTGTCTGCCAGCAAATTTGTTGTTTACCCATTCGCTACGGAACACCGTATGGTTTTATTATTTTCGATTCGCCCAGATATACCTACATAGTCATACGTACCTAATTTATAACTTTTGTTAATGCTCGTGTATCAAGTCCACTTACTCGTGCATAACCAAGTTGTAGGATTTCCCAAAGCCTTTTAGCAACATCTGCTCTTCATAATACTCGTCACGAATGATTGTACCATTACAAATTATCTTCTTAGAACTGTCTACTTTGGATATCAATAGTATTAGAACCGGGATGAACATTGGTATGTACATTGATGACCAAATGATGCGATAGAAGAGTTTTACATGTTAAGTTTATAAATATCTCGAAGTCTTATAACAGTATACATAAAAACGGATTCTGTATGATAAGTAAATTGTAGGTAATCTAATGTAGAAAAATATCAGGCACTGTTTTTCTACATTTTACTAACTATAAATATATAGAAAGTGTTTTTATATCCAAACAAATTACAAATTGAAGTAAACCTGTATTTTAATGTTTATTTGTTGTAATAAATAAAACGAGATCGTTTATCAAAACCAATAAAGTTTTAGTATGAATTGTAAGGCCTTGGTTAGACAAGGCGAAAGTTTTCTTGTGGCCACCGCGCGGTGTCCTGTGTGTCCACGCGGTCGCCACGTTTCACGTTAATGGTGACCGTGGATTCTATTTACTAAGCAACAACATTTAAATCCTTATTATAGTCTGTGCATTCGTTTAATTTCTTTTTGACAGTTACTTGAAAACGTAAGGAGATTTTGGATGAGAAGGGCGCGGGCGGCGTCGGTACTTTGTGCCGAGTTAAAGATGACGTGACGGCGCGGCGGCGATCGTGCAGTTGCACGATCTTCGTCCGTTCTCCGTCTTTAACCGTCTCGGTGTATATCACGCCATGCGTTCGGCCGGGATGATGGCTCTCGGGTGACGGGAGTGCAAAAGATAGATAGAGTTGAAGAAGTCATCTAAAAAGGATGTCAAGCAAAGAAGTCTAAGTTTCCTTAGACTTTTTGAAGTGAAAACTTCTTTGATGGCGTTGTGCACTTTTTGGGGTGGGTAAAAATGTTAAACTCACGTCAGGACACGTGACCTAATCGAAAATTCGTAAGACGGAGCCAAGTTTCTTATATATAAAAATATATAACATTCGAAATTCAAACATTTATGAGCGGGCAGGAGCGCAGAACATCCAGTGTACCCTATGTATACATTTAGATATGTTATTACCTACTTTTTATTTTTAACCTAATTATATATATATACAGATGTGTGTGTGTGTGTATGTATACGCAAATACATCGTGAAATTATGTTTTCACTTCTGACGTGCAGTCCTACGACTGACTTTTTTTAAATGTTCTTTTCAAAATAAAATATCTTTAAAAACATCTTCCAAAATTAAATGTTTTATGTAAGTATTTTAAGCGTACGAAGTTGGGGGTAACAACTAGTAAATGTATAAGAATTCCTCGTTGAAAGTTTGAAATGCTGTCCAAAGGATCCGCAGAAATCGCCCCCAGCACCACATTTCGATTGCATCAAATTGGCGTCGGTCTTTCAGACGAACCGTCCACGTTTCTGCGCCATACAGAAATATTGGAAAGACTAAGCTTCTCATCAGACGGTCTTGGTGATGGTGCATCTTGTCAGCTTATCAACGGCAGATCTTGTGATAACATCTCCTTCGAATCTCGTCCTCACACCTCCCAGTGTTCGTGATCGATTTACGTCCCCGAGATTGATTGAACCGAGATACACGTAGCTTTCGACAACCTCACAGTTACCTGCATTTGGGATATCATGGATTTTGTTATTTGGATTTAGTTCACTTCGGTCCTCGATTATAAATAAATACATCTTGGTTTTGTCTCTATTGTGATCGTGAGTCCGAAGGAAAGGCCTTGTTGTCTCTAATCGTGTCAGCAGCTGTTCCATATCTTCTTTAGTTTGAGCGAGAAGAGATGTATCATCGGCGTATCATACAGCGTACATAATAACTAACGATAAATAATAATTTGCTATGTGTTACAGTTACCACCAACCATCGTGCTAATATAATATGCCCCAATGCCTTTGGTTACCTAGCTACGCCACTGAAATATATATAATAATAATGTAATCGTGTGTAGTTATTAAGTTTAAAATGTATAAATGTAATATATTATTACATATATTTTTGTGTTTTTCTTTTGTGTTACATAAACAAGCCTTACGCTTGTATGTTTACTGGTAGTTAGTTAAGGTCTAACGTTAAAGATATCCTACTTCTAAGAATATCCATATCGGCCATAGTTTCATTTATACACTCGTAGTCATCGCTCAAAACTAAACTGTGAATAGCATTCTCATCTGAATACAATATCATCGACTCGTAAAATGCCATGCCAAAAGGCTTATCAAGATCGCATACTTTCACGACTTCGCGACTAGTTTCTTTGTTTTCATAGATTCCTTCAAATGTACAGATGTATACACTGCCGTTTATTTCTTTTAGAAGCTGTCTCACATGAATTTGATCATCTATTACAACTGCCTTCTTGGTGGGCTCAAGTGGCGGTTCTATTTTGTATAAAGCTGTTGTGTTAGAAAGATAAACATTTAAGGACTTTGTGAGTAGAATATTTTCGACTTCTAGATCTGAAACACGTATTGGATTTTTAAAATTACGGTCCATTACTATGTAGAGATTCTTTTTTGGATATACGATGTAGTAAAAAAACTTTTCGAAGGTTGCTACACCGTATATCGCTGTGCCGTTTGCTCCGATGCGTTTTGCTACTTTTTCAGAGAAATCGTACTGGTAGACACCATCATTACCACCAAAGAACAACTCGTCAGTAACCTTCTCATAGGCTACTGCAAAACCTCCAGAAATTCCTTCGACGGACCTGCAGGTTTCTTCTTTGATGTGACACGCCATAATCTCTCGATCGTCAAGATCGTCGCTTCGACTTACGTGACTGAAGTATAAATCACCAGTTTTTCTGTCAAAAAATTGCAGAATTTATTGTAGTTGTATAAAATGCATTAGCAGTAAACATTCACATTTGAATTGGTTTTAACTTTTCACGATATATTGTCTTAACGTGTCCAAACGAAGCGAATTGAGCGAGCGAAAACGTAATTGTGAATAAAATACAGTATGGCATATGAAAACTGGATCATGCTAGGTTTAAAAACTAAATTTTAAATAGTTCTTAAATTAACCTCACATGACGTTTCATATAATCCTCAGCTAACCCTTTTGTTATAAATATCAAAAAAATCCTTATGGTATATGTAATCGAAGCAACTTCAAAACAGGAGGTTGCCTCTCCACTTGCCAGAGAGAAGAAAGTTCTCTCGTGTAAGGAATAAATTATTAAACTAGACATACTCATGCATCACCATGGAGTAGGCTTTTCCATAGCCATGAAACAACATCTGCTTGTTATAGAACTTGTTACCGAACATTACGATATCACATTTCTTTTTCTTTGTGTTAGTTTGATGACCTCTCGCTATGGACACCAAGAGTAGCATAACTAAGAAGTACATTTGCATGCTGGAATAGAAAAAAAAGTGTAATTTATTGAGAAATGGAAACTCCAAAAATAAATTATGCTGCTTACAATACTGCCGTCCTACTACATACTAGAAAGCCGTTAAGCCCAACAAATTGTTTTCGAGAAAATAGCAAAAAACGCGGGAATCGTTGTTTCCTGAAAACTATGAAAATTAGAGTAATGATTGTTGGCAATATAGTATTCATAATAATTATACACAAAGATAGATAATTTCTAATTTTGTCGCTTCTTATCAAAAAGTAAAAATTGGTCGTTTGAGGGTTAACGGGTTTTTAGTTAAAGGACGGCAGAATATTTGTCATTAAATTTTGTCTACAGAACTTGTGGAACTATCCAGTCTGAAATCTTTCGACCTGAAACTTGCATTTGTCTTTAAAGAAGCTAGGGAATATGGTTTGCGCATGCGTTATGTATGACACTACTCGGCTGACATGTCCTTATTGGATAAACGCCCCAAAAAAATATAGATTAAAAAAAAAAATTACACTTCTCGTCAAAATTTTAATCATATTAGTTAGTATTTAATCTGAAATAAAGAGTTTGATGATGATTTATTGAATTTTTTTTCTATTTTTAGATTAGATTAAAAAAACTTGACATTGATGAAATTCTACACGCGGGATAAAATCCATATAAAATAATATTAAAGGAATGTTATTTTGAAAGCCAATTACATCCACAATTATCTTCAAATGAGTACAGTGAATGCGGTAATGTACTTTTAAGTAATCTTAGGTGTTTGTAAAATAAAGTTTAATAAACGTATAAAAAAGTAAGATCCACTCTGAACACAGTCATCTTTTAAAGAATTTTACGACGAGAAATCTTTTACTACCTCAATCCATTGTTGTAAAGTGGCAATATAATTACATTTAAGTTAGCAACATTGTATTTGTTAAGTAGTTGTTTTATTTTATAATTGGCAACTCTCTTGCTAGATATAACTATATTCCAAATATTGCAAGCGAATGGTGTGTAAAGTACCAAGTTCCAAGATAATTTAACACGGTGGTTAAATAATCAGCGACTATTATTTCAATCTCAACATCCACTTTGTACGCCCTGGTCTTTGCACACGATAAAAAGACACGACACGTACCGATACTGAAGATTATCGAGCCCATCATTGACTTCGGACTCCCATAATTTCAATTATGTTAGATTAAATTACTTTCACAGTTCAGTCAGCCCTTTTTCTCCAACGTGTTCCAAGCGCATTACCTCGCCTTGATTTACCATGACACCTACTGTGGCCAGATAAGTGGGGTCATAGAAATATATAATAATAATAATAGCTTTATTTACAAAATTAATATGTAACAATAAATAAATAATTTATAAAGTAGACTTTGAGAGATATGAGAGAAGACGACGCTTGTGTCACTAACAACTGTCAACTTCTTATTAATGAATAATAATAATAACTTCATACGCCGCCTCACACACGGCCGTCTGATCCCAAACTAGGCAGAGCCTGTACTATGGTAACCAGACTGCTGATAAACATACTTATATATTTCTAAACACATACATATTATAGATAAATTACACCCAGACACAGAACAAATGATCATGCTCATCACACAATTATTTGTCCTGGGTGGGAATCGAACCCACGACCTCTGGCTTAGCAGTCAGGGTCACTAACCACTAGACCAACAGGCCAGTCAACTTAAAAAACAATCTAGTTCAGTCAGTTTATTTGGGAAGACGAAGAACATCATGAGGATTATAGCATCATTGGTAGCATCCGGATCGATATCCTATGTTTAGTTTGTTTTGTTTCGTATCAGGTACGAGAGTTATTCCGCTTTTTTTCTACCGGCAGAGTCTTGTAAAGTGTATTTAGTAGGTAAGTGACATTTGGGGAAACTACGAACAAGCGATTTACCATAACACCTTTTGCATACATTATGTACCTACACAGGGCACACTGAAAGTTCTGCACTCCTGGCCGCTCATAAATGTTTGAATTTCGAATGTTATATTTTTTAAACATAAGAAACTCAATCATTGATTTAAAAAAATTGGCGGGAAATTGTGTGTCAATTGTTTTTTATCACAAATTGAAGTTCGCCGTCCGTAGCAAAAATGGAATTGACGCGAAAAAATCATCACCCTAAAGGTGATGATATTTTTGGTTTTTAAAAGTTTACTGTCTCCGCAAGACTGCGCTGCTCGTCTTCAAAATGCTTTTGGAAAGGAAGCACCTCATTTAAGTACCGTAAGGCGTTGGTACGCAGAATTTGATTGTGACCGTGTTTCTTTCCATGATGAAATTCGTGAAGGTCGGACCTCAACTGCGATCACTGAGGAAAATGTGGCTACTGTCAGGCAACTAATTGAAGAAAACCGGCATATCACCTATGAGCAGATTCGAGGACATTTAGGATTGGTATGAGTTAAATTCAAAAAATCTAACATCAACACTTAAAAGTTATGAAACTTATTGCCGCTGAATTCCTCATGAACTCACCCCAGAACAAAAACGGACTCGTGTTGGTGTAAAAAATGTTGTTTGGTGTAAAAAATGTAGTTAAAGTACGATCACGGACGTTCAAATGCTGTGTATGACATTGTGACAGGAGATGAAAAATGGATATATTGTTACATGTCGGAAAGAAAGCAACAGTCTTCAAACAATAGTGTTCGAAGGTGACAGCAAACCAACAAAATTGAGGCAGGCGAGAAACGTAGGCAAAAAAATTATTGCGTTTATTTTCTCCCGGACACCCGTCCAGGAGAACCTGTCTGCACGATCCCATTTGAAGAACAAAAGACAATTCATGCTGAGGGCTACACCACCATTTGTTTGCCCAGTGTCTTTGAAAAAGTTAGGGAAAAACGACCAAGAAGTCGCCTCCTATTGCACCATGACAATGCTTCGGCGCACACCACGAACAAGACAAAGTCATTTTTGGCTTCTGAAAAGTAGAGCTAGTGACCCACCCAGCTAGACCTGGCACCATACGATTTCTTTATTTGCCCAAAAATGTAAGATTTCATGAGATGTATGACATTTACGGGGCCAGAAAAGGCCGTGATAGGTTTCAACCAGCACGTGAAAAACATGCCCTTAGACCAATGGTCCTCATGTTTTCAAAAAGGGTTTGACCGTATGATAAAGTGTTTAAAATGTAATGCAGAATACTTCGAAAAGTAGTAAATATATTACTTTACATGTAAACAAATTGTTTTATTAATGAGTTACGCATAACTTTCAGTGTAGGTACCCCACGTATATGTATATTCTAAATTACTTTTAAATATATTAAATAAAACTTACCACAACCAACAATCACACGGATTTAAGGGCGCCGAAAAAAAAACATTATTAAAAGTTTAAATATATAAAGTACAAAGAACAAACACCATTATAAATTCTTTCCAAAATGTTATGCGATTGAGAAACAGTTTATTAGGTACGGCCAATTTATGACTACTGCAGTTATTATAGGTATGTCGTGGGCAAATCGCTGAAATGGACCGATCAAGATCTGCCTGGGCAGATCACGCACGTCGATTATTATTTATGACGTGCCCAATATAAAGTTGGGCAGATCGATGAGAGCTACCCATTTCTCGATTTTCCCAACTAATCACTTGGCCAGATCGAGATGTTGCTGGGTGTATCGTTTCACGTCGCTGAAGGCGTTGTTAAACGATGGCGCTTAACTATTAAAAGCAATAACAGTTAATTGTAGCAAAAAAGTGGTTTCCAATTGAATTATGAGAATCTCAACAGAAAAGGTTTTTAATTTACTCTTCGTAGAGAAAATCGGTAAAGGAAAAGTTAATCATAATATACTAGCAACCCGCCCCGGCTTCGCACGGGTACAAATTATACACCTAAACCTTCCTCATGAATCACTCTGTCTATTAGCGAAAACCGCATGAAAATCCGTTCAGTAGTTTTTCAGTTTATCGCGAACAGACAGACAGACAGACGCGGCGGGGGACTTTGTTTTCTAATATGTAGTGAGTGATAGAGGAGGCCTATGCCAAGAGGCACGCTGAACTACGGGACATTTTATAAAGGAAACAACACCCATTTTTCATCGATTAACACGTCAGTTCAGAATAAAGGGCTTAATTATTATGAGTGATACATGTTCGCCAAGAATGAATTATAATATTTTTTTTTTTTTTAATAATAGTCATGTTCATTTACTAAAGTATTTGCCGTTGATACGAGATCAACGGGTCTAATGGTTGCAATTACTAATTACTTTTTGGTGTATTGAAGAACTCATGTGGATTTATCTCTGAGCTGGTAATCTCGTGAAGGTAGAAACAAACAAACAACTTGCTGGATTGGATAAATATAGTAGTAGTATTGGTTTAGAAAGTGATTGCCAAAAAACTCGGCCAATACTAGAGAGTCGTTAGGCTGTTGTGTTATGGGCTGATGTAGAAGACCGTTGAGGACATACCATCACTGCACCGACAGTCCTCCCATTTCAGGCGCAGTATGGCACACCGTGTAGTTTTAGTCGGGTTTGGTTCGACATACAGTCTCACCGATAGCCCGGTATCACCCATTAGGGTTCCACATAAAAATAAAAGCCGTTTCTCCTCGATAAAGCACGAATAGTGAGGAGTATTCCTGTCTTTGAAGCCCCAGCCACTGATACTTTGGTGCCGGTGGGACATCTTTCTAAATATTCGGTTTTATTTAAATTTATACCTACCTATATTTAAAAATTATATTTATATGTAATTAAAGTAAGAAAGAGAACATATTAATAAATATATAAGGACCGAAATTGAACCTTTTCCTTCTCTGTTTTAAAATGAAAACCAATTTTAGTGTTTTGTTGTTCAGTAGTTCTGTGATGAGCACGATCATTTTGTTGTGTTTAGGCACAGATAAGATAATAGTTACTTCGTCTGGGTGTGTGTGGGTGTTTCTGTCTTATTAAAAAAAAAAATTGTAGCAGTTTGCCTAGTTTGGGATCAGACGGCCGTGTGTGAGGTGTCTCTAGGTATTATTATTATTCTCTTTATTAAAATAAATTTAACATATAAATTACATTTTCAAATACATTTGTTAAGAAAAAAAATTAAAAATATAAAAAATAGTAGACCACCGACATCGGGTACAGGGACCAAAATACCGGTGGTTAGTGTTCCAGAGATAGAAACCTCCTCACAATACGTGCCGTGTCGAGAAGGACCGCCTTCTGAATCAGGCCCTTAATACAGCTGGCTAACATGAGCCTCTGAAGATGTTGGTCGAGGCTCTTCGCAATCAACCCATGGGCTGATATGAATCTCGGCACAGTGATTGTAGAATCCACATCCCACATGTCGACCACCTCATGGGCCAAATCCAAATACTTCATTTATTTTTCTTTTTCTGCCTTCAAGATATTGTCTTCATGGGGAATGGTGATGTCAACAATCTTTAAAATATAATTATTATTAAATAAAAACATAATCGGGAACAGTTTTCTTTTCCGTACCTTCGACGGAGCTTTATTATTAGGTACCTACTTATTAAAATTTTAAAGAATACCGTCGAACCTTTGAGCGTGCGTAAATTGGTAAGTTCATAAAGTGCGATAGTGTAAAAATTGACCCACTTTGTATGAATACCGAATAAATAAACAACAAAGACATACATATCTTGCTTGCCCTTTTAACGTTTTTCTTCGTTGTCTAAAAGTCCCCGAAGTGTACCCCCCCCCACTGTATTATCGTAATTGCAAATTAATCTATAGATATGTTTTTCATTTGAATATATTATAACATTCACCATCATTCCGTCTGCAGCTGATGAGGCTAAAATATTTACGTATGTGATGCCAAATACTCTATTAATGTTGGATATTTTTTTGATTCTTCGGTCTACGTTAGTATAAATTCCTTCATGTGCACCGAAATATACATTGTTATAAAAATCTTGGGTTATTTGCCTTACATGAATATCATTTCCTATGAGAAAGGGTTTTTTCTGAGGTGCGGCTGGCTTTTCTACTTTAAACAATCCCGTGCTGTTGTAGAAAAATAGAGAATAATCTTTAGTGACGAAGTAGACATCAACTTGTCCTTCTATAGCTAATGTTGCATTTTTAAAATTTAGGTCTACAACTACGAAGAGTGTCTTTGATGGGTATTCTATGTAGTAAAAATAATTTTCTATGATGAATATATCAAGTATACTTCGTCCTTTAGCTGTTTCTAAATTCGCCGTTTTCGTTTCGAAATCGTACTTGTAAATACCGTCCTTGCTGCCAAAGTAGATTTCGTCAGTATTGTGCGAATAAGCAACTGTGGAGCCACGTATGATCCCCTGTACGTTTCGACATTTCTTATCCTCTAGGCGACATGCAATTATTTCTCTATCATTAAAATCATCCGTCCGGACTGCACGGCTGAAGTACAATTCACGGGTTGATCTAAAACAAGGTTCATGATCATGAGTATTGCAGATAGGTACACATAATTATGTTCGTTGACAAAATACAAACACATACATGGGCGTACCCAGCTTTTAGTCCAGAGGGGGGCAAAATTTGTTTTTGTCATCCCAGGGGGGGGGGGGGGGGGCAACGGTACACCCATGTTCACATTCATATACGCCTGAATCCCTGAAAGGATAGGCAGAGGCGTATTAAACACTCAGCTTATGCCCTACAATTTGGCCCCACTCTCCTAATATGGGGCAATCCTATTGCTGTCAACCGGCACTTTGATAATTAAAGAAACCATATTCCAGGTAGGTCAGAAGGGAAGGCAATTGAAGGAAATTAATTTTACATAGACAGATGAATTGGAGAGTATAACCAATAGCTCGAGAAGGGTCGCATAAATAATATTAATTGCATTTTAATGATACCCATTGCATATAATTTTAATGATCCTGTAATTCCAACTGGCTGTTGTCGGGAAGTCCGACATCAGTAACATAACAGCTGACAGAAGAGTGAAGTAAAAATCGATGTTAAAATTATAAGCCGTTTGTTGTGTATACCGCCGTGTTGTACATGTCTGTGTGTCTGTGTATCTGTGTGTCGGTCTGTTGCATCGTAGTTCAAAAAGGAATGGACCGATTTAAGTGCATTTTTTTGTTAGAAAGATGATTGGATCGAGAGTGTTCTTAGATATAATTTTCGAAGATCATCAGCTCTTTTGTAATCGTTGAAAGAATTTTCGAGTCAGGGGTATTTAATTTTTTTTATTTATGATTATTACACTAATAGTTAACACTTTGAGTGTAATAAAATTACGGAGAAATATTCCAAATTAATTTAATAAGTACGTAGCAAAAATAATTACACATTTCAGTTCAGTTCCCCGCAATTTAACCAGCGTTGATGATCAGTGTTTCACTCCTAAGGGTTGTAGCGTGGATAAACCTAACCTTCATCAAGTCTTGGACTACCAATGCAAAAAGAGTTTTTAAAATTCAACTGGTAGTTTTTTATATTCGTTAAATTATTCGTTTGCCCCCTATGGTAGGCCTGCCATCACTTAAATTGCCGCCGCCGGACAAGCTCTTCAAAAATCCCGGAAACATGTGTGAAATCTATTTTCTTACCCAGACACCTTAAAAAAAACGCTGATTCCATTTTTTTTATTTAGTTAAACAGCTTGTTCATCTAATAATTATTGCCCCTGGCACAGAGTGTTCGGGTTTTGCCCGGACACTTTTTGAAAACCCCGCCCGGAAGCTCCGCGGACGCCCTCTAAAGGAGGTAAACGAGCAGACGGGTCATCTGACGGTCAGTCACTACCGTCACCAATGGACACCTGCAACTCAAGAATCACAAATTCGGGGCCGGCCTTTGAGGGAGTACGCTTTCTTGAAGGTTTGAAGGTCTAGAAAAAGAACAAACCCTTCACCTACTAACTAAAGTAAGCATACCGAGTGGGGGGCAGGAGAGGGCAGTTGCTCCCCCTGGCTTAAGCAAGCTTGCATAGTAATAAAGTAATTTTTGATTTGAACCCGCCCCCTGGCCCCTCCAGGACCCCCCCCCCTCCAAAACCACCGCCCTTGGGATGACAAAAACAAATTTTGCCTCCCCATGGACTAAAAGTCAGCTTTTAGTCCACGGGGGAGCAAAATTTTTCATTTTCCATGAAAGTAAGTATAACTCGACAGTTAGTATACTTACGCATGCATAACCAAGTGATAGGCTCTCCCATAGCCTCTGAACAAGATTTTTCTGTTACAAGAATCATTACCGAAAATTGTGACATCTTCAATCTTCTCCTTTGTATCGTAATCTTGTCCTCTTGTTCGGGATATCAACAATAACAGTATCGACAAATACATTTGATACCCTTATATTAAAATACTTAATGACGTTCTAAAGTATGCTGCAGCTGGAAATGCAATATAAGCTTTCATCCTCCATTTCAGTTCACGCCTCGCTATCTCTTTACCAAAATTTATTAAAATTTCTTCAGCGGTTTAGACGTGAGAACTTAACCGACAAACAGACAAGAGTTCCTTTTGTATATATAACGTTAGTATAGATCGGACACAACACAGCGCTTATCTAGACCTAAATTAGGCATACTTTGTACTATGGTTCCTAGAACACAAACGAACATACCAAGCTACATTTTTTTTGGAAATAGGTACATACATACATATTAGAAATACATAGAAACACCCAGACCGATGCAAGCGGGAATCGAACCCGTGACCTCTGACGTTCCAGTCGCATGCACTAACACGTCACATGGGTGGTTAATATTTTGCCTAAGTAACGTCTAAAAATATATTCTTATCAGATCTTATACCTAATTATTGTAAACAATTCCAAAAACAAACAATTTTAAAAAGAAAAAAAAATATAGGCAGTCATGGGACTGCCGACAGAAGTGAAAACTTAAACGAAACGACTAACTTAAAACGTCACATTAGCAGGTTGGTGACATTAACTAATAAGGAGCTGACAGAACTCAATGTTTAGATAAGCGCCCTCTAGTGGATAGTAACGAGTTCAGTGCTTTTACCCCATAGCAAAAGTGCACAAACGTGCATAAAGAAGTTTTCACTTCAAAAAAATTACAAGCTTAATCAGTTTTTCACTTAACCTCAATCATTATTTACATATACAGAGTGTACATATATGACAATAGAACACTAGCTTGCAGTTACAAAGATATTTTTTGAAAAATAAAGTATTCTTTTAAGTTATGGCTGTTTGAATTTCTAGGTATTATTACCTCCGTTCCTCATAAAAGCAGGTAGAATGTGTAAAATTAAAGATTTTTCATTCCGTTACTATAAAAATCCATAGAAACTAACTTCGAAAACTTTTCACTTTAGTTTTTGTGGATTTTCTCAATAACGGAGTGAATAGTTTCAAAATAAAAAAAATGCACTAAGTATTTAAAATCTTTAACTTTACACATTCTACTTGCTTTTATGAGAAGTGCCCGCCCATCAGTTTCTTTAAGTATTTCATTGTCAGATAGGTACACCCTGTTTAATATATTATACTTGAACTCCACGATAAAAATGTGGTACTAACTTTTAAACTTTGGCGTTCCATGATATAGATTGCCGTGTGTGGTCACAGGCTGACTCAGCCTCTGACCACACACGGCAATTCAGAGGTATATATGTAATACCTTTTCGTGATCGCGTTAATTCCCGTATAAATACATAAAATCATAAAATTAAGAATATACTTATATGAGACTTACGATGGTGTTTCGATAACGACAATAACTTACAAGATTTCAGATTGAAGCACATTCATACATTTCGTATTTTAATCAGTTACCATAATTCATTTTAACTACTAAGCTAAGCAAATATAAATAAATCCTAAAGCTTTGGTGTTCCGAAAATGTAAGGTTTTTCCCTAAAACAAAGACAAAAATATTATTCGCCGTTATGTGACCTAATCATTTAGCAAATTCACATAGACTGCTGAGAAATAAGCAGCTGTGGAAGTCAATTGTGAAATATATCAAATACCTTATCGGCTACTGCAATAAAAGATAATTTCGTTTTTCATTTTTCTTTTTCGATTACAATGGCTATACTAGATACCAGTATTTTAAAGCAAAAAACCTCAGTCAATTAAGCACTCCAATAATAATAATGACTGGCCTGTTGGCCTAGTGGTTAGTGACCCTGACTGCTATGCGATAGGTCGTGGCTTCGATTCCCACCCGAGTCTGGGTGTTCTTTGTGTCCGTTGTTTGTATGTTTGTAAAGTCCCAAAGACACAGGAGTTTGTAAGTGACTGCTAGTTTTTGACTAGGCTAGTTTTTACCGGCATACCAAACTTCTAGAAGAGTAAGATCTGTTAACCTTACGATATAAAAACAGTAACTTGCGTATAAAATAAATCAGATAAGTTGATTAGCCAAATGCAAAGATAACTTGTATCTGAAAACTAGCCAAGCCAAATCTTGAACTTCGATTTATCGTAGGTTACCTGATTTGTGTAAAAAATTCGATTGTTCAAATTTAAAAAGTTAAATTTTTAAATATAGCAAACATTATTGTAGCAGAAAAAAACAAGAATTTGTGTTTTAAATTTAATTTTAGAATGTTGTATGTAGCTATCTTATAAATAACTGAATTTTAGGATTACCTACAGAACTTGGAATTCATTTACATCTCAATTCTATTGTCGGCGTAGTCGATAACCACGTATATTTTTAATATTGAACTTGACTCCCATTTTCACATTTACGTTTTTGATGGGATTATTATATAGATGCAGTTAACAGTTTGTGTTTACGAAACGTTTGTGTATGATAATTATTTATGCTGTTATTATTGTATATAAAACTATATCATCCTAAATGCGACATTCATTCTAGTTCTATTCCAAAATTTTTGATAGAATACAAGTATGCAGTGTTTGACGAACATATTCATAAATAGGATTTAGCCTGCGAGAGAATGAGATAGTATTAGATAATACAAGTATTCAGTATTTTTGTATTTGCGCCTGCGTAATACGAAGCCTTCAGAAAATGCGTCAATGTCAACGTGGTGTCATTTTTGTGCATTTGCGTATTAAAATTCGTGTAAATTTTATGTTAATTGTTTAACACATCTGTGTTAATTTAACCAATAACTTTTATATTCATTATCTAAAATTAAATTTATTAACATTAGTATTAGTATTATTTGTGTTGGTTTTACTTTTTATTTCTTATTCTCTCGTAGGCTACTTTTCTGAAGTTTCACTTCTGTCCTGTGTGAATTGCACACACACACTTGTTTTTAGGGTTTCCTCAAAAGAAAAAAGGAACCCTTACAGGATCATCATCTAGAATTACAATTATAACTTTTAAAATGTGATTATTTATAACCAGCTGCGCCCCGCGGTTTCACCCGCGTAAGTTCCGATGCCGTTGGAATATCGGGATAAAAAGTAGCCTATGTGTTAATCCAGGTCTTCAGCTATCTGCATACCAAGTTTCATCGCAATCGGTTCAGTAGATTTTGCGTGAAAGAGTAACAAACATCTATACATCCTCACAAACTTTCACATTTATAATATTAGTAGGATTTAATTGATTTATTGGATTGTGGTCTAGTGACATTAGAATTTTTGTGATTGTAACTAATTGTATGAAGGCTGATTTTCTTTTTAATTGCATGTATTCGGTTCAACACAAATATTTTTGTTATGAACTAAATTACTTTTGACTTACTTACTTAAGCCTTACTTTGTTGTCCGTTTGCCTGTCAAGACATTTTTCTCAGGAACCTGTGGACGCATCAAGTTGAAATTAATACCAAAAGGTTTCCGTATCTTTTGATTGCGTTGACTTAGAAGCTGGATTTTTTTACAGCTTCAAAGGACCGCTGACATAAGTATTTGATGCTAATTTTAACTTCATGCCTTCTCGGATTACTGAGTAAAAGGGTCGTAACAGACACTCAGACAGACAACGAAGTGACCCTGTAATTGTCAATTTTTTCCTTTTAAGAAATGGACCCCCAAAAAATTTGTCATGTGTTCTGTAGCATAACTTACGTAGTTGAATCACTAATGTACCTCATATTTCTTATTATTCTCGTTATGCACAAGGTACCTGGGTACCAAGGTATCATTATTTAACAAGGCACACACCGTTAGATAGTCTACAATACGAAAAACACTAATAATTCCGAGTTTTAGTTCGTTTGGTAAACTGAGACTGTTTAAGGTTGAACACGGATGTAGAGTGGATATGGATTTTTTACCCAAACTACTTTTTATTTTGCTTTTGATCCCAAACTAGGCAGAGCCTGTAACTATGGTAACCAGACTACTGATAAAAATACTTATTTATGTATTTCTAAATTAATATTAATATTATGGATAAATTACACCCAGACATAGAACAAATGATCATGCTCATCACACAATTATTTGTCCTGGGTGGGAATCGAACCCATGACCATGACATGTTCAGCAGTCAGGGTCCCTAACCAGTCCAGTCAATCGTTTTCGTCGGTTAAAATTATTTACTTCGTCGATACGAAAATATGTACTAATCGTTTTTTGCTAGGAGCTAGGATTCGAATTGTCCTGCAATCATTTTCAGTAAGTACATCTGTTAAAGTTCTTCGTACTTCTATAATACTACTTGTAACCGTAATGATACAGTATTGTTTTTCCGCTTAGTTTTTTCATGGTGTTTCTTCCTTTTGGCGATATACTCATTTATACAATAAGTATTGTCACTCGCAATTAATCTGTATATATTTCTTTCATCTGAATATATAATCATCAAGTTGTTTCTTGGAGATAATAAGTTAACTACTGTCAATCCGAACAACTCAGATTTAACTGATAATCGCATTATTCTTTTAAAACGACGATTCTTGTACATATAAACTCCTTCATTTGCACCAAAGTATACATTCTTCTCAGAATCTTCGGCAATTTGCCGGACCTTAATCGTAGTACTATTTGTAAGGACATTACTTTTTTTATTTGTAAACTTATATAAAGCCGTTTTGTTTGAAAGAAAAAAAACTTTACGTTTAGAGACATGGAAGTTATTTACTTCTGTATACAAAAGTAATGTCACATCGGAAAAGTTATAGTTTTCTAACACATAAAGTCTCTGTGTTGGATGTACTATGTAATAAAAATAGTTTTCAAATATATGTAATCCTCTTATCGCTACGCCTGCTACAGCGACGCGTTTCGCTTTCTTTAGGAAGTAATCATATCGGTATACACCATCCTGGGTTCCAAAGAAAATTTCGTCGCTGTTCTGATCATAAGCTATCGTATAACCTCTGTCCATTCCACCGACGTAAGTGCAGTAATTCTTAATCCTGTTACACATCATAATCTGTCGGTCTGTAAGATCTGCTTTTCTGCTTGCTCGGCTAAAGAATAAATTACCAGACAACCTGTAAACAAAACTACATTGAATGTATTACAAGTAAGAAGTCTGAATCTGAAATCTTTCAATAATTCAAATCATCTATTTCCTTATGTGGAATCAAGGGCCCTTCCTCAGTAAGGGCTAGTATACCCTCTCGGAAAGCGCTCGAACATGACCAAGTAGGATTCTATACGCCCACTAACAAAGCTCTGTTATTGGCTTAGCCCCCACTACTGTAGGCAGTCCTTTCTACCACCATCGGCCAAAGTAAATGATGTGTTACAGGTTTCCTCGAATGAGATGCTGTTTCTAACTCTTACAAAAATTTTCGGTTGACCCAAACGGTCAATCGAAAATTTGCAAGATCGAAACCGTCGATTGCACTGACCTGTACTAAACTGAACGACTTCATAGATACCACTTGCCAGACCTTGGGTAATTCATTAAAAGGTCTTAGTGACGACTCTTCTAATTCGTCTGTTTAGCTGTGCTATGTGACGTATTGGCGAAAGGGAAAGATACACTGATACAATTGAGAATGTGATGTACGACAACCACATTCAGTACAGTTAGGCCTGCCATCACTTAAATTGCCAACACTGGACAAAAACTTAAAAAATTCCGAACACATAGGTGAACTCCAGATTCTTTCCCGGCCACCTTAAAAAAAAAAGGTCGATTCCATTTCAATTTTTAGCTTTTTATTCAACTAACAATTATTATTGTCCCCTGGCACAGTATCCGGATTTTACCCTGACACTTTTTGAAAACCCCACCCGGACGCTCCCCGGGCGCCCTCTAAACTAGGACAAATCTGGGGAAACCCGGACGGATGGCAGCCCTAAGTACAGTCAATACAGACGTCATAAAATGCCTTCGCATCACTATCAAATGGTGATATTCTAAAAATACTGACTACTTAGTATTGTCACGCTGAATGAAATTATCGAGCCAAGAAAAGTCAGTCTTCGGTCAAGTGAATCAAATAGTGGATGGGCATTCAGAACCCATAGACATGGGTTCTGGATGCCCGTCCACTATTTTTACACACTAGTTACATTATACGGTCTAATGTAACACATACTCATGCATAAACAAGTTGAAGGCCCGTCCATAACCAGTAAACAATGGCTGCCTGTCATAGTACTTGCTATTGAATTCTACGACATCACATTGCGGCTTTACGGTTCCGTAATCTTGTTCTGTCGATCTGGATAATAACAGTAGTAATATGGCGAAGTGTGTTTGGATACTGAAATAAAAATAAATCATGTGATTTTTTAACTGTATGGAGACCATTTATAAAAGAAAACCTTAGTGATAAATTAATCTAAAAAGACTCACAGAATAACAATAACTAAAGTACCTGGGTCGTTATCAAAAAGCAGTCAAAAGTTGATCAGACACCATATCTTCTACAAGTACCGTTTTTATTTTTATTTTATTTATTTAAGGTAGGTCCAGGTACAAGTTTCAGGCTATCGTATATTCTGCTATTAAAAGAAATGTAAAAAAAAATACTTTTAATTTGTTAATTTGTCTTACAAAGTCCTCTTTGGTGGTCTGTTCAGATTCCACTTTAAAAGTGACTGAAAAATAGATTTTAAACAAACCATTAGATTGATACCTATATTTTACCAAGTATTTATTAAATCGTAGCCAAAAATAATCCATGTTGAAATATATACAAATATTAAAACCTTTCGGACACAATCGGTTCGGTTCAATTGACTAACAACTCTAAACTCATACAAGCGACCTAGAACGCGTGTTGGGTACGTTGTTGAAGTGAAAATAATAAAAAAGCTTGCAATTGTTCTTATCGGCTCATAATAATATTTTTTAAACTATTTTAAACCTATGGCGAATATAATTATATTACTAGCTGACCCGGCAAACGTTGTTTTGCCATGTAAATTATTTCTAGTGAATATTTTGGTAGTTAAAAAAAAAATAAGTAACTTAATGTAAGTATGTGGGTGTGGGGATGGGGTCTGTGGCTGAAAGAGGAATGCAGCGCTGTGGACGATGACGGCCTATAAAAATAAACAAAACACCAACCATTCATTTTCTTAATTCAATGTACTTCATTATCTTTAAAAAAAACAACTGAATTATTTAAAGTTTGATCTCTTAAAAGTTAAATGTTACAAAAAGAAGTCGATGAGAGTATTTTGCGAATTAATGATTTTGCAGAAATCGGTCGGCAATTTTATGCATCCATTATTTTCATGGACAGCAACTTTTCAATCACCGATATTATGAGGTCACTTAATTAACTGAAACTGAGAACTATCTTCAGCAATTATTAATATAATGAGAATAAATAATGATAGCACTGTAAATTGATGATTAGAGAATATAATTAACATGAGAGTTGCACTGAGAAAGTAAAACGTCACTGATACGATCGATGCACACACAAACAATAATAATGGCTGAAAACTGTTTAAGGAGTGAGAGCACAGAGTACAGTATATTATTAGAGAGTGAGAGAAATCTTATTGTGTGAGAGAAACAGGAGACCGACTTCTTTCTCATCCCTACTCCGTGCTTTTTGCTGGGTGAGAGGTGACACCTGAAGACGCCTTGCCTTGAAGAACTGATCGATTGATCGATTGATAAATTGATCAGTTATCGACCACTGAGAGTGGAAGATCTCAACTTTAAAGTTGCAAAATCGACTGGGCGGCAATCGATTTTTACAATCGATTATAACAATCGCACTTCCTGTTTTCACTGGGTTAAATACATAAAAAATTGTCGTACGGCAATGATTAATCAATTGCCATCTTGCAACCCTATTGCGCATCTGTTATTGAAATTAAAAATACTAATATCGCTATTAAAATATACCCATATTTTAATGGCGGTAGAAGGGTGAAAATTTAGGGTTATAAGTATTTTTTGATGCCAAATCATAAAAAATCAAAAAAAAAATTGTCCAAAAAATAAAAAAAATCTGGAGAGGTCCACCCTTGTCACGTATGGGTAGAAAAAATAGCCTACGACCTATTCTCATACCTACCAAATATACACTAAAAATTTCATAAATCAGTGAAGCTGTTTCGGAGGAGTTCAGCAAAAACACTGACACGAGATTTTACCGACCGACTGTACACACACGTGCGATATCGCACCAACGACGGGTGAAACCTTTTTGCAGGATTTCGCAACCGCATTAATCTACATTAGCAGATGGGAAATTTATGAGCTGCTCGATATAACCCCTAACGGAGTTCGTAATCGTAAATAGTAAAGTGTAACACGATGACCTAAAATAAGCGGTGTCGCGTTAGCAAACAGCCAGTGATCGTGGTCGTGTTTAACAGGAATTATGCCCGCTATAATAATTAAATATATAATTATATAAAAAGTCAAGAGCTGGTAGGGGGTAGCGGCGCCCTTTAGCCAGACCTCGACTTTATTATTTAAGGATGTTTCGAGGACTATTACAAAATTTTTCATAATGCCTCAAAACCTACCCTAAATTGTTCACTAGCTCTCCTACTATAACTTTTGCCGCTCTAAATATACTCTCCCACATATTGATATACATCAAAGTCAATTTTCCAGGTCCAAAATACAAGTTTGTGCCAAATCGACAAAAACATTATTTATGTAATAAAACAATAAATTAACGATTTTTAGATTTTTTCCTTTGCTTGTGATGTGAGACCTTATTTCTCGCCAAATTTCATGATTCTAGGTCAATGGAAAGTAAAATATAGGGCTTAAATGGTCGTATCTTTTAATTAGGTTGATTTAGAAGCTAGATTCCTTTACATTTTCAAAGAATCGCAGACATAAGTATTTGAAGTTAATTTTAATTTAGACACCTCCACATGATCCTGAGAAAAATAATCTTGACAGACACACAGATAGACGGACAATGAAGTGATACTGTAAGGGTTTTTTTCCTTTTGAGGAGCAGAAACCTAAAAATATTACAAAGTCCCAAGAAACATAAATAAGCAACGGGTGCAGGGATGAACCTCCACCTCTCTGCTCATAGACCTACGGGCCTTAATGATTATAAATGACCTACATAACGACTTCTCAATGATCATATGGAGAAAAGGGTGCTCTACCTAGACCATTACAACTTATTACATTCTTAATAATGGTTGCTCTATCCGTAGATTGAACTTTTATCAATATATATTTTGCCCAAGATATACTGAGAACTTGAAATTAATTCTTTCATTTATATAAAATTTAGCATCGATAGTTTTGTAAAAAATACTATTGGTAGTAACGGTCTCTCTTAGGTATATGAAATATCGAAGTCGATAATTCCGATAGACTATCGATAGCACGATGCTTTTCAAGGCCTTGATAGTATCACGATACTACAGATACAATCGCTATCGCAACACTAGAGTCTAGACTAGACATCTGTCATACCTGTCATCTAGTCATCTGGCAACCTTGTAATTCTTGTCGTTTGTCGTTCGCTTGAACAATAATTATTTTTACATACAATAATACATTTAATTTTTACGTCAATAAATTTGTTTTGATAGAGTTAAATTAATTTCCAATGTCAAATTGCATTTCCCTATCGATTATAAAAGTAGTGCGGCAGATACTTTTGTAATAATTAAATATAAGTTCGGCAGTTGTACATGACATAACCTAACAACTCAAATCAAAACAACTTGATAAAAAGTTTAAATATTACTATTGACGAGAATCTTCATGATAGTTAGTAGCAACTATGTCTAAGGTCAACAAACGCAAACATGTGATGAATGAAGCATTGTGGGACGACTTTGAATTGCCGAAAGAGAACCAAAATATTGTGAAAGTTTTGAAAAGCAAAGGAAACAACTTACATGAGGTGGGATTACTGTAATTTAAGTTAAATTAAATACATATTATTTGCTTAAAACACGAAATCTTATATAATATTATATTATGTTAAACAATGAATCATAATGGACATTTTTTTCAGATTACTACTCCAAGTGGTGAGGAGTATCTTGTATCTATGCCAACAAAATTTAGAAAAAACATATGGGTGAAGAGAGGTGATTATATTCTAGTTGAACCTATCACAGAAGGTGATAAGGTGAAAGCAGAGATAGTTAAAATAATGAATAAGGACTCAATAAAATATTATAAAGAAAATAATGTATGGCCTCCAGAGTTTGAGGATAGTAAAAAAGAAAGTAATACAGATGACAATGAGTTATTTGTTAATACTAATAGAAAACCTGTAGTCGTATATGAGAGTGATGATAGCAGTGATAGTGATTACTCTGACAGCTTAAGTGATGACGATGAAGGAAAAAATTAAATATATTTTTATAAATGTGTTGGTACATTCAGTACATCCTGATTTAAATTGTATACCTCTTATATATATTTACCAAATAAGCTGTAATTTAATTACATCAGATCATATTGTTACACATGCAAGTTTCCTACATTTTTAAATTTTCTGGATCTAAACAATCCTCTTTGAAACAATATTTTCTATTTTTACTGATATTTATTTCCCGATTGAATGAGATGTTAAAAACTGGCTTACAATACTAGAATTATTTAAATGCAAAATGTTGTTATAATTCTAGATTAATATTTGTGGATATGAGAAAGAAAGAGAATTCAAAGCCATTCTGTGTCTTATTTGAGGTTGGTACATCAAACATATTCATTTCAACATGCTGAAGAAGTTCTCATATCCTTTGGTAGCAGATTATTACTCTTACTTTGCAGGTTCAGTGGGTCACAAGCCATTCCCTTTACATTAAAACATGTATCAGGGTGGGGACCCTATCAGTAAATGTTGGGTAAAATTATTTATCAAAGCAAGAGAATGTACTGCTATGACATAATATTAATGTTGTGACTTTATTATACACTTTATTACAAGGTTCTTAGCGTTGCTATTTATATGAATCCTCAGTGAGGGAGCCTCCTGTATGTAAAACAATACTTAAGCTTTTCTGTTGCAGACACAACAGAAAAAATTATATTCATATTATAATTTTTTTTTTTTTTATATACAGAGATTTATATAATATTATATTCTATCCAATTTGCTAGGTTATCCAATCTGCTATTATTTACTATAAAATTTTCCTATATCTAGACTAATGGTAGTAATATTATTAAATATTATTATAAACTACAGCAGACTAATAAATAAATAAATAAATATTTTAGATTTATAATAAAATAATGTTTTAAAACTTAATTAAAACCAGAGATCACCAAGTCTACCCTTTGTAGACACCCAACACTTGAACATGCTGTTACCTTCCTTCCTTCCTTCTTCCTCCTTCACGATCAGGAGGACTAAGTAGCAAAACGTCTAATGAGCAGTAAGCCTAATTAGCAAAATGTCCATATAGCAAAACTAAACAGTTTTTAGAAATTTCCTTAAGCAATCATGTGCATTGGCGTAGGCCAATGCCAATCACCAATTATTATGTGGTTACAGTTCATTCTGGAAAAGAAAGGGGTCTCTTGCCCAACTTAAGTTTGGGAATCCCTGGTGTAGTCTAGTGATACTGCCTGCTGAGCCAAAGGTTGTGGGTTAGATTCCCACCCAGAACAAATAGTTGCATGACAAGCACAATTTCTTCTGTCTGGGTGTAATTTATCTATATGTTTGCGCGCGTACCCGAGCTCTGGACGTACCCGTGCGGCGGGGTGGGGGTAGGTAAACCGGCTCATGCATCGTGCGCTGTGACGACGCGACATGAACTTCACTTGCGAATCAATCGCCCGACCAAGCAGACACCTTACTCTGTTTAACCAGAGTAGGTGCTCTGGTATAAGATACATTCTAAACCACAGTCCGCATATTACTGAGCTCTCAAACAATACATAAGTATTCTGTAATATATACGTATGTTTATCAGCAGACTGGTTACCATACAGGCTGCCTAGTTTGGGAACAGATGGCTATGTGTAAGGTGTCTCAAGTTGTAAAAAAAATACATATTCCCATTACATGATATGATACTAATTAAATATTGAAATAATGCATGGATGCATAACTGCAGTAGCAGTTATGCATGCCTCCAATATTGGGCCTTTTATTTCACGGAGCCCCCTCCTAACACTGAAACAAACTACATGACTGAAAATGTTAAATTTGCTGAAAGGTGAAATTTTGAGGGATGTCCTTAGAAATTGTTAGGCTGCCTAAGAAAAAAAGCTATATCTACTGATCTTTTAACTTATTTATTTAGGATGCAAGAGCTCTGTCTGCCTGTCAGTACTAGATATAGCTACTTAGAGGAGAGAACTAAGTCAAGGAGCATAAAATTGTAGCACTAGGATCATAGCTACTAATTACATAGAACATATAGGTACACATTTATAATAACAGACTATTTATGTTAAGGATTGTTTGATTTCTGTATCATAATCATCAGCCATGATATATTCATAAATGCTCTTAATAAGTTCTACAGATTGCACATTGGCCCATCCTTCAGTTTTTGTGATAAGTTTTGCTTGGCCATCCTTTATAAATTCTAATGTCAATTGTTTTAAGGTAGTAGCAGAGTGTAGATCTGCCAGTTGCAAAGTTTCTATTGCATTTTCTACTGTCAGTTTCTTATGGAGAGCTTCCTCACACAGACTTTTCAATCTGCTGAGCTGGTAATAGTCTGCAGCAGCTAACAACTTCTCAGGCATGTCATCAACTCTTGGAGCTTTATCACTATAAATAAAGGTAAGGACATCCATCAGCACTTCAGACTCAAGTGGTGACTTCACAATATTAGTTGTACATTCAGTTGTGTTGTGTTCAAAATGAGCCTTCAAGACAGCACTTCTACTAGCTAATACAGCTTTGTGGACTTTGTAATCTATTTCCTCTGCAGATTTCATTATTACATCAGAGAACAACCCATTATTAAGTAAGTTTTCAAAATCATTACTCAGTTGTGCCTCAGGCACATTAGAACGATCTACTTTTATATCATTAGTTACCATAAATTGAAATTTCAGCCTAAGACTGCCATCACTAAGCAGGAATATATCTCTGCCGTCATAACTGGCAACGTCTCGCTTGAACAATGTAGCCAAATACTGCCACTTATTTGCTTGAACTGTATGATATTCTTTTATAACTATCGATCGCTCCTCGAAACGCTTTAAACAAATAGTTAGAATAGACTTCAAAAACACTGGATTGGGAGACAAATAGTAAATCTCAATGATGTCGTTATCTCTTCCTAAGAATTGCATTTTCAGCTGAAACCGTGGGTCCAATGCATCTATCGTCGGATCTTCAGATTTTGCAGTACGGAATTCCCTAGTTGTCTTGTTGTCTAAAAGCGATATGAAATTTGAAACAGTCCATATTATAGTGTTTATTTTCGTCTGACCTTCAGTGCGCGTTGTATAATTTATGCTTGACATTTTATATAAATAAATCAACTAGAATTTATTCAATATGTTTGTGCATATGAACAAAATATATATTTTTTTTTTCAAGAAAACCAACTTCAACTTTTGGATTGTGGCTTTCAAGAAAACCAAAACAGAGACAACTGGAGACAACTGACAATTCTGACAAGTAAGTAAGTGACATGGCCTTGGAAGGAATATCGATAATCGATTTATTTTGTATTTCAAAATTTTTTTTTAGCTATCCAATTCCTATCGAGCAGTTAACGAACAGTTGAAATAGCAAAAAAAAATTTGAAAAAACGACTTATCCCCGCCAACTTGAGGGTAATTTTTCATTTTATTTTATAAAAAAAAACTAAGATCGAACAAATAAAAATGTTGATCGAACAATTAAGAACAGCTGAAATAGCAAAAAAAAGGTTATAAAACGACTTCTTACCGCCAACTAAAGGAAGCAAAATTATTTATTTTATTATTTAAGAAAAAACAAAGATCGAACAATTAAAAATTTTGATCGAACAATGAAGAACAGTTACCTAACAAACAATTGAAATAGCAAAAAAAAATGTAAAAAAACGTCTTCTCCCCTCCAACTTGAGGGTAATTTTTTATTTTATTAAAAAAAAACTAAGATTGAACAAATAAAAATTTTGATCGAACAATGAAGAACAGTTAATAGTAGAGAGAGCAAAAAAAAGTAAAAAAAATGACTTCTCCCCGCCAACTTAATGGAGGGTTTACACGCACGTCACGCAGCCTGGCAAGCAGCCGCGCCGGGCCGCCTACATACTTACTTTTTCACGCAAGCATGCACAAACAGCCTGTTCACATACTTGTTCCACAGGATATACAGTATTGTATCTTCATACAAACGGTCAGATCGCGAGACATACCTACACGCCTTGCATTCGGTTAACACTCGGTTCGCAAACAGTCGCCGATTGCTCCGCAGTGACGAACAAAACAAACGGTGTGATCGTTTTTTAAGCAGTAACCGTGCTATTTGTGTATTTCATTGAAATAAATACAAATATATAAGTATTTAATATGGCAAATAGAAATTATAGAATATATTGTGCTGTTCTTGGTTGCTTGAATACTTCAAAAACGCACCCAGAGATAATTATTTTTTAAATTACCTGGAAACTCCGAAAGGTAAGACTATAAAATAATTTTTATGTACCTACTAGTACGTAATTTGTTTCTTTTTTAATAGGTAAGTATTTCGCTTTTTCCATCTGTAAAATACCTGGATTAATAAATAAATAAGTAGATAGGATGACAAAAGTGATACACGAGTGACTTACCCACGCTCGCGTTAAAAACAACTAGTAAGTAGTTTCCTAGGCTAAGCTATCTATTTACTTATGTATTTAGTTACATATATTATTGAATTAGACGAAATATCATTATGAAATGATTACGAAAGTAAAAAATGGTAACCTACTACTCATTTATATTAAATTCATCAATCATTTATATTTATAATAAAAAATAAATTATAATATTTACAATCACAAAACTAGAAAGAAACTCAAGTAGGTAGTAGATGAAATTATAGGCAGCGCTATCGCGTGTTTGCGTACTGTCCGGCTGTAGGTAATTGTTTTAAGGAAGGGGCCGAGTCACAATACTGTACATACGTAAACTGTGCTTGTGCCGTACGTCTTGTAATGGTGGGTTTACATGCACGTCACGCAGCCTGGCAAGCAGTTGTAACGTTTTCTCCGTAATGTAGGTAGATTAAAAAAACGTATAAGGATTTACAATGTATTCCGGAACAATGTAGTAATTACATTTACTTCTAGTCTCAGGAATGGGTTCGTGAACACTCACAACAGGAAAGGGTAATAGGCTGACGGTAAAAAAAAACGCCACTGTCCTGTGTTAGTGTGTGAGGGTATTCCGGTGATAGTGGCCGTTTCGGTTGTAGTAACCAACGGCAGGTAGCAGCAGCAGCTTTGCTTGGTCCAGTAATTGCTGGAACCCGGTAGATGTACCCCAATTCGGGGTAACACGGGTGCACAAGGTACAGCTATTGGAGTAGACCAACTTTAAACTCCTCAATTACCAAATTCTAGATAGGTAGATATACTATATTTCAGACTATATTTTATTTAGTAGGTAGGTACAAGGTACAACGAGTTAGGTAGACGTCCGTAAGCACAATGCCTCTGTATTCTGTGTCGAATGTGATCAACTGATCGCGCGCGGTGGCCGCAAAACATCTTTCTCTCGTTCACTCATTCACAGGCCTCGATACAAGATTTACGAAACATATCGTGAGACCTGGCTTTGCTTCCGAATTAATTTCAATAGTATATATGTTGTGGATGGATTTCCATTTGATAACTTTTTAATACCTGCCTTAATTTGTTTCGTTATTGTCATTGTAAATAAAATTGTAAATAGTAAGTTATTAGTTATAAGTTATACACAAAGTTGTAAATACTCGAGAGGTAACGAAACCGTTACACAGCCCAGCACGCAGCCTGCCACGCAGCCTGCGCACTATTCATGCAAGCATGCACAAACAGCCTGTTTACATACTTGTGCTGTACTTGTGTGTATATATAGTATTGTGACTTGGCTCTTTCCTTGAAATAATTTCCTACAGCCGGACGGTACGTAAACACGCGATAGGGCTGCCCATGATTTCATCTACCTACTTGAGTTTCTTTCTAGTTTTATGATTGTAAATATTATAATTTATTTTTTATTAAAAAATATGAAACCAAATCTACCATTTTTTACTTTCATAATCATTTCATAATGATATTTCGTCTAATTCAATACTATATTGTAAGCAGCTGAATACTATACTATACTATACTAAGTAAATAGATAGCTTAGCCTGAAAAACTACTTACTAGTTTCTTTTTAACGCGAGTGTGGGCAAGTCACTCGTGTGTCATTTTTGTCACCCTATCTACTTATTTATTTATTAATCCAGGTACTCGGTAGAAAAAGCGAAATACCTACCTATTAAAAAAGAAACAAATTACGTACTAGTAGGTACTTCAAAATTATTTTATAGTCTTACCTTTCGGAGTTTCCAGGTAACTTAAATTTTTTTATCTCTGGGTGCATTTTTGAAAAATTCAAGCAACCAAAAACAGCACAATATAGTCTATAATTTCTATTTGCCATATTAAGTACTTAAGTATTTGTATTTATTTCAATCAAATACACAAATCGCACGCTTACTGCTTAAAAAACGAACACTACGTTCATTCGTCACTGTGGAGCAGTAGCGACTGTTTATATACCGAATACCGATTGTATACCGAACGCAAGGCGTGTAGATATGTCTCGCGATCCGACCGTTTGTATGAAGATCCCATACTGTATATACATTATACTGTGCCTGAATTAACTAAATATAACGTTTTACAGAGCATGTTTCAAGTAAGTAAAGACAAATTAATATAGTAAAGAAGCATGGATAATTCATTTATTTTCAAATTACCACTTTTCTAGTTTTCATAATTAGTAATCTCTAAGTATTTTTTATATATCAAGAAATAATCATTTTACACATCATATTAATTTGAGTATTTAAGATTTAGTATCGTATCGTTCTTCATAAACGTCAGTTATCCTTTTTACTCGACCGCGACGTCGATATTTTTGTTCACAGTTTTTCTTTCACATTGTTTTGAATAGGATTTAAGATTGATTTGACAATCTGATTTCGCTATCTAATCTGTAATGTCCTAGGTGATCGTATATTAATCGTTTTGATACGATATCAGTAATCTATCGTAATGTAATAGCGATCATCAAAGCGTAACAGTGAGAGGTGAAAATTAAATAAAGAAAATATATTTTTTTCATTTCAAATGTAATTTGGTGCTCGATATGGAGGATTACAAGTTTCTATTTAAAGTAGTGTTAGTTGGTAATGCGGGGGTTGGAAAAACATGTTTGGTTCGTCGTTTTACACAAGGCCTCTTCCCACCTGGTCAAGGTGCTACAATTGGTGTTGATTTCATGATTAAGACTGTGGAAGTGGATGGTGAGAAAGTGAAGGTGAGCCTGTTTAACGTAGCTACTTTTTAGGAAAGATTATTGCGTCACTTTTAATGCTATTATGTATTATTTTAGTCTTAATTACTGTAAATGGTTCGTTTCACAAACCTTGAAGTTATTGTTGAAATAATTAAATAAATGAAGAAAATAGTGTGAAAAACCATTCCTATTTCAGGCTATTCTGTTATTTATTACTTTTTTCTGTTGCTGCTGTATTTTCAAGATGTACCTACAACGTAAAAGTATTCCAAAAAAAAAAAAAAGTATATAAACAAGACTGAATAAAGTTATTGTAACACAATTTAATAATATTGCAAACATCTTAATTAAAGAATAATAAGAAGTGCTAAATATATTTTGCTTTCTTGTAATATATCACTATTTTCTTATCTATATTATGAATTTTGAAATCTTCAATTTACGCATTGGTTCACAAGAATGTGAGAATCTGAGAAATATAATACCACTCACCTTCATAGACTGACTTATATATTTTTATTATAAATTATATTTAATAAAAAGTTAAATAAGTGAAGAGTTAGTGTTATAAAAAAGCTTGGGGTGCTTTATACTATATATTTTAATAACTCTACTTTTATAAATACCTACAAATAAATTAAATTAATTTCTAGTTCTTAGTTCAGTTTGGTATTAAGCATGTTTTTGGTATTAAAGCATTTTTTTTGTCTTTTCGGCTGCTATGGCAACTCAGTTTCGCAAGGAAAGTCGCTCTTCTATCGCAACTACACTTTTTGAAAAATTCTTGGCACTTTGCACTTGCAACCGGTAACAAAGGAATAAAAAAATCTGCTATTGTAACCAGTTGCCAAGAAAGAAGATAAAATCCTCTTTCATTACTGGTTGCGAAACTTAGTTGCCATAGTGACCGAAAGGTTTTAGTTAGATTGAATTTAAATGGGTCAGAAACCCTTGTTTACATTCTCAGAAGATCCTGACAAAGTTTCATAACATTCTGATCAGTTATTGCATAGAGGACAAACATATTTAGATTGATTTTTATTTAAATGGTAAAAAAAGTGAAACACAGCCCAACTCAGATTATAAGTCCAGACAATTTTAGTTACTTATATAATTAATTAATTTATAAATCATTGTTTGGAGTGAAAACTTCTTTAGACATGTTGGGCACTTTTGATATGGGGAAAAAGCACTAAACTGACCATCCTCTTCAGATACATATATATACATGTATGTAACTTATGTTTTCACTTCTGATGAGCAGTCCTCAACTGACAGTTTTTTTATTTAATGTTAATTATGAACAATTATTGGTCCTATCCCGAAACAACTATTTTTTTATGCAATGGTATGCTTTTCCCCAGTATTGTACGAAGTCTGTGTTTTATTGTTATTCTTTATTTTCAGTTACAAATATGGGATACAGCAGGTCAAGAACGGTTCCGTTCAATAACACAGAGCTACTATAGATCTGCTCATGCGCTTATCTTGGTGTATGATATATCCTGTCAACCAACTTTTGATTGCTTGCCTGACTGGCTCAGAGAAATTGAGGAATATGCTAACAATAAGGTGCTAAGAATATTAGTTGGTGAGTACCTATGTCTTTTTATTAAATATTAACACAGTAGTAGACTTTTACCAAAAACATACCTTTACTAGACAACTGCCAATCAGCATAGGGAACAAGTACGCATGTGATGTTATGGTTTGCCGCTCATACACTATGGCTGTTACTGCAGACAGCCCTATTGCACATATTTGCTCAGAATTTAGATTGCATGTACAATCTCTAGGTAAATTCATCTTGTAGTTATGTTTACACACAATCAGTACAAATGCTTATTCATTAGTATTGAGAGTTGTTATTTACTGAAATTTCTATTAATTTATCTTTGATTTTGGATGCACAAAATAAGTTGATTAATATCACATTTTCAACATCACAATTTATTGTATCTAAATTTCGAAAGGTTACAATAATCCAATAGAGTTTAACCATAAGGAACCCCAACATGTCATTACCTCACCGGGCTACAATTAAAGTGTAATCTTGGAATTGAACCGACTAAAATAACACGGTGTTCCATTACAAGTGGGTCTATTTCAAGAAACTTGGGTATAAATTAGGAAGGAAGTCCTCGAGAACCCTTGCAGACCTTGACCATCTCTTAAGCAGAAGGCGGCCACACTTATATCCTTATCCCCTTCTAATAAAGAGAGGCGCGCGTGGAAAACGTAGTGCTACCGTCTCGGTACCCTTTTATTTGACCCAACTAAATGGAATGTTGAAAAATCAGTTCAGAAGCATTAGTGATCCATACCTAGTTAGAAGATATATCATACGAATTTACGTAATATTCGTTCTAATAATTAACAATCATAAATAGGCCAATTAAAAGTTATAACACTAACTAACTTCTTGATGTCATTCATAAAACTTTCTTAATTACAAGTCTTGCACATAGATGAGAGTATTTTTCAGATATGATGGTACTAAAATATATTTAGCAAAGTCTATAAAGCGCTACTAGTACGATCTGAGTAGTAAGTTCCTTTTTATAGCTAGAATGTAAGAAATTCGAAGACTCCGGTCCGGGTCTCTACTTGAATACATGATCGCGGTGTAATCTGGGCCAAACAGGCCGCATCGTCTCTTATTCCTGGTGTTATTGTTGTTGCATAGTGTCTGGCGCAGATCTACCTACCTAGCCAAGCCGTATCCCTGACCGGTACCGATTTCGGCAAAACCAGTATATTTTTCGAAGTGCTAGGAAGAATATTTCTACAAAAAAGCCATAGAATGGCCTCGTGTGGTCTTCTATAATGCAGTCCGTTAAGCTACTGTGTGGTGTCTCGTGTCCCTTTCTTGAGAAGAGGTACAAAATAAATAATAATACGTAACAATTTTAACTTTTTACTTTCTCAATGTGCTTAAAATCACTCGTATTCGCCAGTGACGGCTTAGTTGGTACATAAGTCATAATAATATCAACCGAACAAGTAGCTCTGTATATTAAATTAGAACTATGTCTTTTGTAATATGTATATTCTGTTTCGTAATTATTGGGGAATGTGACAAGACAATAGCTTGCAAACGCATGTGGCACTCAACTTCGCGGAAATATTCTCAGGTGGGGACCAATGAACTTTTGCGATACGTTTTTGCGGAGTAGCAAGCTATGCCTGGAAGGGTGTAGAGTAATTCCGCTTTTAGAAGAACGAATGATCAGAAGTGAGAGCCAAGACGTGCAAGGGGTAAGGTTGTATTAGGGATAGGTGTAGGTACTGCCATGGGGTCCGCTGAAGCTGCAAGTGGTTGACTCAGACATCATCACTTCGTTGTGCCCACATTAATATGACCACCAAAAGTTTCTTTACTTTTCGTTAGCCATGAATGTGGTTCCCTTCCTCCCAACCGGAGAGTATTTTTGTCTAATTGGCCAAAAGTTATTACTGTTTGCACTTATTCGTGGCACTTCTTTTATTTGACCTTTGAGAGTCCGTAGTCTCTTCTGCCACATATTATGTGGCAGAAGAGACTGCGGACGGAATGAACGAACGAAAGCAAATTACCATTATATCACCATGTCACCATTATTGTATGACTTACATGATACATTGAAATATACAATTACTCATGTCCTGTATGGAATGAAAGTAGGAAGCAGTTATTTAAATGAAAGAGAAACTTCACGAAACCTTGTCGTAATGTCCACTAATTATACTTGACCTTATAAGACACAAATTGCAAACTCAATGATTCATTTGACCCCAATTCCAATATTATATAAGGAGTTAATCAGTGACAAGACCCTAGTAATTCAATGACAATTGAAATAATGATTTTTTTTTGTTATATTGTATCTATGTACACTCTTTTGATTTGGATTTAATTTTGTGATTTTAATAATGGTATTACATATTTTATTCATAGAATGTGTCATGTAGGATGATGCATATTACCTGGGCTATGGCCCAGCTTTGGCTTGGAATAACCTGCCAGACGGGTCATGCCCTTGGCGGGAACGAATACTTATCGATATTTCAATACCGCACCCCAGCTGTGGTACGAACTCCACTCGTGGTAATGAATTAGCTCATACACAAGTATACTATAGATGTTTCACCGTGCCTACAATGCCTAACAGAAACCTACTTGGGCGCGCGAACGCTAGTTAATGTACAGTTGCAGCTATTTTTCATTGTGTAAAATATAATATGCTTCATATTTCATAGGATTTATAAAATAAACACGGAACGAATAACAGAGACTGCAAGATATAGGAGTAAATATCGTTAAAGAAATAATTTGTGGCTTTGTATACAAAGTACATAATATTTTTATTTGGGTGTGACGGCCAAAGCGCTAATAAAAGAAGGCTTTGACTTTTGTATTTTATGTTGTGTTTCTCACATATATTATTATCACATGTTTTAGTTTAATGTTATTTTAGTTTTTTATGTCTGAAACCTGCGATGTTGACAACATCAAGATCCTGACAATAATGATGATAATGATGAATGTTAGGCAACTATCGATAGGATAACATCGATACTATTAATATTATTAACATCTACAAACTGATCTCAACCGACTAATCGCGTGGTGCAAAAATAATAGAATGCTGTTAAATGCTAAAAATTGTTACCACGTAAAATTTACGACAAAACTAAATGCTCTAAGCCAAGATTATTACATCGAAAGTGAAAAAATATGTGAGGGAGAAACGGTTAGAGTTCTTGGAGTAATATTTGATAAAAAATTGACATTACACCGCACTTGGATAATATAATTTAAAAAAAAAACAAAATGCTACGGTTTGTGCTTAGAAATAGTAAAAGTTTCCGCAATAGTCACACAAAAATTTTGTTGTACAACAATTTTGTTGTCCTAGAACCCTAAAATACTGTAGTATTATATGGCGTCCCCATTTTGCAAAACACGCTCTGCGCCTTGAGCGTATCCAAGAGCGATTTGCTTCGCACCTAGCGTTTTCAAACGGCCCAACTGCAAAAAATACGCTCCTATGAATGCAGACTCGAGCAATTTGAAATGAAATCTTTGGAACACCGCACAAAGCTTAAGGAGGCAATGCCCTAGCTAGGATCCAATCACACCAGTCTGCCCACCTTTAAGAAGGACAGTTCTGGGTACCAGTTTTCCTTACGCCAGATTATCTATAATTGTAAATAGTTTAACCGATTTGATTGACCTACATTTTGATTCCGTCACAAAACAAAAATTGATTTTAAGAAATGTATTTAAAATTTTAATTAATTAATCTTTGTATACAATTAGTTGTAAGTTTCTCTTTTAAGATAATATCATGTGGTGTTTACCTAAGTAATAATTACATTGTCTGATTTTCTCTCTGTACAAGCTCAGTTTGCATGAATGAATGTAAATAATTGTTGAATCTAATAAATTTGTTAACGAGTTGTGCCATCTTTTAGCGAATAATGAAACTAATAATAAGAATGTTCTACTGAGTTCTAGAAGTTCCAACAGCGGTCGAGTCAAATAGATAGTGCGAGAGGTTTCAGAAAAGTTCACGAACTTCCTATTAAGTGTTTTTCGAAGTATATAACTAAGTTGAATTGCGATACTACGAGTTAATAAATGCGAAGAATAGCGAATAGTATCGTGGATATTAGGATAGTAACTGTGACTTGTGTTAATTGCGAATTATTTAAATAAATGGTGTCTATTTCGTTACAAATTGATATTCTAAGCCCGAATTTAACCAATTGTATTGTTACGAGCCCCTCGCAGGTCGTAACAATAGTATTTGTTTTCTATAAATGTTAACTGCTATAAAATCAGTAATATGGATAGTTTTCATGCGCAATCACATTTAATAATGGTAATTTTTTCATATGAAAATATTTTTACAAGATCACTTGCTTCTTTAGTCATTCCTTTCGTCCTTTCGGTTATAAAGTTGTCCAAATAAAAATGAGGCAAGGGACTCCTACAGTCACACACGCTAGCGGTTGCAGACTGCACCTACTATGTGTTTTATGAATACACATACCTGCGAATTTCACTTACGAGACATAGTCTTGTGCGTAGGGGTACTCGATTAAGTAGTAGTGTTTAGATACTATCACACTACATACTTTCACTATCGATATTTACAATCTGTAGATAGTCGTATTACTTTGGGTAATGCACGTGTTCGTGACTAGTCTTGAAATTCAAAATAGTGTTACGAGCCGGGGTTCGGTGTTAGATAGATACACCAATTTATTACGAAATAGACACAGTTTATTAAAATATAATTAGCAATTAACACAATTACAATTAATTCTCACCATCTCGTACTATCGCTCAATTAGAACTAAATGCTCGTCTCGCATTGTAATGTCTTTATATAGTCATAAAAACATCTCATAGAAAGTTTGTGAATTTTCTTGAAACATCTCGTACAATTTGACTTGACTCGACTGCTGTTCGAATTTCCAGAACTCAGAAAATTCTTATTGATAGACTATTAGTTCCGCTATTTGGTAAAAGATGGCGCCGTGCGTCTTAATAAAGGTAATCTATGACTTCCTCTAGTCGTCAATAGATGGCGCCCACGGGTTAATTTAGGCTTCCGTAACAATAGTTTCCTCGATCAATTGCATCGCAATTGCAAACGCAGCTCGCAACGCTGCATAGGTACATGAATACATAGGGTTACTGGTAATATGTCGGCAATCCATTAAGGGGATATAGAGGCAGTCATTTGCAACCAAAGGCACAATGCACATGTCAACAGTTTTCGAGTAATTTAAAATTAATTTGTTTATCAAAGATAAAGTGGTAAAATACTTACTACAACTTTGAAAATATATAAAAAAAGGACATATCTATGTACTTTTTATTATTATTATCTGCTTGCTAACATTCAGTACATAATAATCGATCATAAAATGAAAATAGTCTGCAGTAAAGCAGAGGTACAAAACTTTTAACTTTTAATTTTTTTACTTAAATGCTTGATTTCTGCAAAAAAACTATTGAGTACTTTATCGGCAAAACAGTTATAAAACATGTACAAATTCTTAGCTATCCAACGACGTACAATAACATACCAGAAGTGAGAAATTGCGTGAACAAAATGCAATTTAGTGAAAATATAAAACGCAGGTAATTAGTTCTAAGTTTTGAATCTTACGATTCCGCATTCTGCAATCATTAAACTAAAATTATTTTTGATCAATTGTTCAGCCAAAAATTAAATTAAAATATTCGTAAAGTTATATTTTTCTTATTTATAAATGATTAAAGTTTGTTCCGCCATTTTCTACCTTCTGGTATACTTTTTTGCAGAAATCGACCATTTAATTAGCAAACAAATAATAACAATAAAAAGTAATTCCACACATTATACAATTTTCAAAAGTTGATAAAAATTTCAAAGTTCTGTACTTGAAAACGGTTGACATTTGCATAGGGGGTTATTTGGTTGCAAATGACCTCCTCTACGTTCACTTAATGAATTGCCGACATATTACAAGTAATCCTGTATAATTATATACTCTTCGTGTATTAACATTACAGGCCATTTTCATATTTTACATATTTTACCACGAGTATTGTCCATATAAATAAATATTGGGGTGATCATGTATGATGTATCCTTGTTTACTCGTGTCACTGAATGTCCCACTTTATGACTACAAAGAGTTCACGGGTGAGTAAAATTGTAAGTACTGTACACAGTGTATGTATAGTCAGTGCCGTCCTTAGTATATGTGGCCACTTAGGCAAATTTTAGGGTACTATACATATATATAAATATAGGCATGCACGAAATTTGTTTCGTCATACAATTGAAGACATTTTTATTAAGTTTGTTAAGAAATCATAAAAAAATTACTTTAATCTCTCGAGTACAATTTGATAAAATTATTTGTCCCCTGACGTCATAGCCCCCGTACCAACTGGGCGCCTCTAAGCAGCGCTTGGTTTTGCCCCCCCCCTCTGGCCGGTGCTGTGTATAGTACAGAAGTGAAGAAACACAGAAGCGAATTTTTTAGGTAGCCCATGAACGTTACTGTTTATAGTTCTAGATTTAATTAATAAACATATTGTATTTAGACTTGAAAAAGCGAATTTATTATTGGTCTCGTTGTAAATATCATAGATAATTTAACTGCACGAATGAAAAAGTGTTAGACGTGGTTACTTTTTTATTGTTGACGGGATGGAAGATCCTCATGGATTTCTTTCGCCCTTGGAAGGGGCGTAGGGGTCTGTCGGACTCTTACCAAACTTACTTGCTTCTGAACAGTGGAGTGAGAATCGCCATTAAGACCTCCCCACAGGCATTGACTCGTCTCACTCAAGACAGGTCTCGTCACCTGGTGTGACCTACACCCGACGGCCGCACTCCTCTGAACATCTTGCATGGAACACTGCGCGCTGCCTCTCAGGCCTGTATGTGTTCAGAGAGATATTCGTATTCTGCTCTCTCTCTCTCACCAAACCATGGACGGAATCCCGGTTGGGATCGAGAGACTACCCTCAGCACCGACTGCCACGACGAGATCACGGCGCTGGCTAGCCCAGCCTGGGCATTCCTCCAGTGTGAGAAGCGCCCCGACGACACGGCGTGCTTCACTTTAGACGTAGACGTCGTCAACTATCACTAAGTCGAGTATTGTCGGTTGGATCCTCACATGGGCTAACTACTTCTGTTCTGAGTCCAAGTTTACTTTGAATACGTTAATTCTAAATTCAAATTATTTATTTTTAACTTGGTTGTGTAAATGTGTCTGTCTGTACGTCTGTGATAGGTAATTTGCTCTGAAATTTGGAATACATCAATTCCTGTGACCTAAACACAAAATGTGCAATGTAAATAAATGAATTTTGAATATAGGTGTCACTTCGAGGACCGAATTTAAAACAAAATATTGCAAACTGTACCGTGGGATATATCCACAGACCTAAGAATATGTAGTTAGAAAACACTTCTACAACTACTATCAACTGTATTCTGTTTGAAATCGCGTGTCGCCAGTTGCACACACTTGAACGATAGTCATATTTTACATACTTACATAACTCTACGCCAATTCGTCACAGAGGATTTATTAAATATGAATCCTAAATGCCATTTATATAATAATAAATGCAGCCTTACATCTTTCCTTATAAGGTAGCCTTTCGTATACATACATACTTGCAAGGCGTTACGTCCGAAACAGTGGTACGTTAATAGATAGCTGTCAGATTTACACGATGTGTGTAAAATAATTTGCACTAGCAACCCGCCCCGGCTTCGCACGGGTAGCAAAAACATCTTCAACAATCATCAACATATTTCATTCAATTTACACAAAATTTTAACAAATTATACACCTTCTCGTAATTTGATGAAACAATTTGAGACAAAATTGAAACCAAATTTTTTTTAGGGGCCACTAGCGATGTAGTATTTTTGCCGCTTATCGACAAAAACACTACGATACCATAAAATATTTTTAAGTACGAGGGGCGATCAAAAAGTAATGATAATGAGTATAATAAAACAACGATTCTAGTTTAAATTTAATTTATTTTTCTACATAGTCTCCTAACAAGTCGATACATTTAGTCCAACGTTTCTCTAAGCCTAAAATACCCTTTAAAAAAAAATCTTTATCTTGGCTCTCCCAAAATGCCTCTACAGCAGCCATAACCTCGCTATCATCCTCAAATTTCTTGCCCCTGAGGTGTTCCTTGAGCCGAGGAAACAAATAAAAGTCGCTGGGGGCTAAATCTGGAGAATAGGGTGGGTGTTCGACCAGTTCGAAGCCTGCTTCTCGAATGGCAGCCGTCGCAACTTCGGCTTTGTGTGCAGGTGCGTTGTCCTGATGAAACAGGACTTTCGCTCGGAGTTTGCCCCGTCTTTTTTCCTTTATGGCTTCTCGCAGTCGTCTTATTTGATCAGCGTAGTAGGAGCCCGTTATAGTAGCTCCCTTTTCCAGGTAATCAACCATTATGATTCCCTCAGCATCATAAAAAACGGACGCCATAACCTTGCCCGCCGAGCTCGAGACTTTGAACTTCTTCGGCGTCGGTGAGGATGGCCTTTTCCAAGTCATCGATTGTTGTTTGGTCTCAGGATCAAAATGATGGATCCATGTTTCGTCCATGGTCACAAATCGAGACAAAAAATTTTCTTGGTCAGCCTGGAACTTTGCAAGATTGGCTCTTGAAATGTCAACTCGCTTTTTCTTTTGTTCGTCCGTTAACATTCTCGGTACCCAACGCGCGGAGACCTTCTTCATATTCATTTTGCCGGTCAAAATGCTTTGGATGCTGCCATGTGAGATCCCTGTGACCTCAGCTAAATGTCTGATGGTTACTCTTCGGTCTGCTAATACGATATCTTCGACTTTTTTCACGATTTCCTCAGTGAGGGACGAGGTTGGGCGTCCCTCGCGATGTTCATCTTCTGTGGATGTTCTACCCAGCTTAAACTCTTTGCACCACCGTGCCACCGTGGAATATGGAGGAGCAGAGTCCCCCAGTGTCTCCACCAAATCAGCGTGTATCTCTTTGGTAGACATTTTTTTCAAACAGAGGTACTTGATGACGCATCTCACTTCGTGTTTCTCCATTTTCGTGTTGTCGCTCCGACTGCTGGTATTCAAATGAATGTAGCTCCTCCAAATGATGTCCTATTTATACAATTTTTTAGGTGGGAAGTAGTGAAGGACCGAAGAAGTGAAAACAATTTTTTTTGGATTTTTATCTTTATTAGAAATACCCGTTTATCATTACTTTTTGATCACCCCTCGTAAATTATAACTTTTCTTGTAAACTTTTAATAAAAAGAGAATAAAAACAAATATAAAAATAAAAACATTTGAAAGTGCTGTTTATATTTATTAAAGGGGATTTGAGAGATGCCCGACTAATTTCGGGCCCAACGGGCTCTTTATCAAGAGGTGATATTTGCCGCGTCGGTGTCAGGAGTCACACTCAAAAGGAAATGTCCTTCTTTAATTATAAATTCTACAATAAATGAATAATCCCACATTGCAGGTAACAAAACAGATAGAGAAGACCGAGAGATACCTAGGCATATTGGAGAAGATTTTGCGCAGCGGCATGGTATGTACTTCCTGGAAACGTCAGCAAAGGAGGCGGAGAACGTCGAACGATTGTTCATGGAGATTGCTGTCGAACTCATGGAGGTAAGCTATTAGAATGATTAAGGTGTTGCGTGTTGGGTATCTGGATGAACTATGATATAAAATTTGCATTTCAAATTAAAGTAGGGGTAGGGAATCTAGGGTGGGAGAGTGGGGAGTGTGGGGCGAATGGGGCGAGTGGGGCGAGTGGGAGTAGAGAATCAAGGTAGGGAGAGTGGAAAAGTGGGGAGAGTAGGGCGAGTGGGGAGTGGGGTGAGTTCAAGACTTACTTAGAGAGATAATTATAGTCCGCCCCGGCTTCGCACGGGCACCAGAGGGTATTATATTGATTTTTTCCGACATATTCAACAATCATCGTCATATTTCAGCCATTTTACACAAAACCTTAACAAATTACACAAATAAACCTTCCTTTTGAATCACTCTATCTTTTGGTGAAAACCGCATGAAAATCCGTTAAATAGTTTTTTAGTTTATCGCGAACAGACAGACGCGCGGGGGAGTTTGTTTTATAATAATTATAGTGATGGGAAAAAAAAAGTGTGTGTGTACTTAAGTACGCACGAAAGAAGTTATACTTTTATCTAGTTAAATAAAGTTTATTTAAATATCATGATAAGTAACGTCAACTAACCTCAAATTTTACAAACGTACTCAAAGTAATATGTAAAAACCATTTTTATCACTATCGTGAAGTTGGTAACTTTTTTAAAAAAAAAAAATGTTGACTAGCTAATTTCAGGGTGTCGGTTTTTGTGACGGTGTGCGCGCGTGCATCTTAAAAATTTACTGTCATCATTTTTCCCTAACGCGCCAAAAGAAGAATAACTTCAATAATACTACGTATTATAAATGTTTGATATCTACATGCAGATCTGATGATTTTCTAAACTATTATTAATTGTTATAATAGAAGTTCTGTTAAGCCAGTATTCTTAACAGTTATAAGAGTGTAGTAGCTTATCTGAATACACTTTGATTATTTATAAGTTATGAGTAATGACATACAGTACAAATTCACAATAATAATAGCATGATAATCTTTATCGTTCAGTTATTTCTTATTATTCTAAACTATTTTGAGTTATTAATTAAGGGTGTTATAGAGATACAGGTATAGTACTAAGACACTCTGTATACAAGACATGTACTAGAAGGCAATGGCTGAGTTTTTCTTTTTATGTGATAGGGGGCAAACGAGCAGACGGGTCATCTGATGGTAAGTGACTACCGCCGCCCACAGGCACCTGCACCTCGAGAATCACAAGCGCGTTGCCGGCCTTGTCGGATTGAGTAAGGGAAGGGAGGGAAGAGGGGGAAAGGGAAGGGTTAGGTAACCTGTAACCTCACTCATTCGGCGAAACACCGTTGTATTCATCGTCATCAATCATTGCTTCACTGCCGGTTTTCTGTGAGCCGTGGTATCATTCCGGTCGAGTCGGTCCATACGTGCCGAAACATGGCTCTCCCACTAATAAAAGTAAGTGTAATAGGTCTCATCATGTGTGTCAAAAATCATTACGCGTAAAGTGCTTTTACTGCGAAAAACTACTTTTTGTTAAAATGAGACAAGGAAGTATTTGAAGAAAATCTACAAACTATAATTTTTTTTTTAAAAAGTGCAACCGACTTCAATGTGTCTAAATCATGACCGTGACACTTGAATCGTTCATTAGCTGTCTTGCTTTTGTAACGCTCCCGAAAACGAAAACAGACGAGTAAATCAAAAACAGGTGACGCTCGGGTCAACGGACGCGCGGGTGCTCGTGCAGCCTTCTGCACCCGCGCGTCCTTTGACCCGAGTGTCAGCTTTTTTTTATTTATTTTTATGAAATTATTGTTTCGTAGCTTATGCGTAGCTTTCGTAGCTAGCTAAACATGATGGACCGTGAAAAATGCTAAACAAAAAAATTTAAAAAAATCATCGGGATAGATTTGTTTTTTCTGACCCGTTTTCAAAGGTACCATTAGTACTATCGGCTGTCTTCGTTTTCGGGAGCTTTTCTGTAACACCTGTATACACAAAAAATCAGACACATTGTAACACGTCATTGAACTCGGTTAAAAATAAATATGTAGAACTAAAAATGCGTTTTGAAGTGATTGTTCTTTTTTCTCGCAACAGATATTTATTTATACACAGTATTTTTGTTTATATACCTAAACGGATAGTTTAAAAAAAAATCTTATTGTAACTGCAAGCTAGAGTGTTCGTTTTTCAAATACACCCTGTATGTAATCTTTATTTTTAGAAAAACCGGTAAAAAAACGAATAAATCTCGTGTCTCGGTGATTTATATAAGTATTACTTTTTTTTTCAGCAAGCTAAGTGTAAGGAGCTACCGAAGTACGATGGCAGCTTAGGACCAATCAACGGTAAGACGACTTCAGTTGGTGATAGCTCCTGTTGTCTACGTTCTTAAAATAAACGAATTTATCTCATTGATATTAACTACTCAGTAGTGCCCGAATGGCGACTGCATATTTTTCGTGAGAGCTTGAGAAATCGCGTGAAAAGTAGCTGTCGGTACTCGGCAATAGTTGTGGTGTTCTAGGATGATCGTTTTTTTTTTCAAATTATTGTTTGTAATAAATAATTTGTCGATTTTTAGGGCGTTAAATGAGTTTTAGTGTTGCTAGTTTATAAAATGGGTTGAACCTGTGTGGCCGAAAATAACCGACTGGTTTGGTAATATGTACAAGGATTTGCCATGAAACAAATAGGTCAAACCCAAGAGAAAAGTTTAACAACGAAACATTAAAATCTTAGTTTTTTTTTTACTTTTTTGTATATTATGTTCTTGCCAAGAAAATAATTAATAAGTTTATTTGTACATTTTTTTTTACATCAATCTGAGAACATCGCATCACCTGAACAGTGTATTTAGTAGTGCGGAAATCATTCCACTCGCTTTTAAATGCTGTGTAGTTGCCACAATGTCATGACTTGTCATCGTTATTAATCTTTCATGTCAATTCGTAGATATAGTGTACCTCGCGGTACCATTATATTGCATATCATGTATGTATCAATTGTATTTATAGTGTAAAAGTGAGATTAACCATAGGTTTACTCTTTTCAATGTACATACCCACAATCATCTACCTACATGTACTTATATAGAAATAATCTGTAAAGGATAAACATAACATTGTGTCTAGAACCACCAGAAAAACTACCGAATGGATTTCCATGCAGTTTTCACTTATACACAGAGTGATTCATGAGGAAGGTTTTGGTATATAATTTGTACCCGTGCGAAGCCGGGGCGGGTTGCTAGTATCGTATAAAATCAACTACCAACAATAGAAAATTAACTATTAAATAGAGATGTCCAAATAATTGCATTGGAAAATTAGACGATTATTAATCGATAGGTCGAAATCATGAAACTCATGTATTTATTTATCTGCGCGAATGCTCGCATCTTTGATTATAGACATGTATATAATCAAATGCTCGCATGATGTTAATGTGTTTGCAATACAATCACGTAAAGGTAATTGCATAGTAATTATTGTAAATCACGGATAATAAATTAATGATTAGAACAGTCCATTTCTTGTTGATTAAGCAATTACAGTTGTCGATTGTAATGCCAGCATTTCACGGTTGGTGAGTGATGCCGTATACGAATTTGAAGATGGTTCTCTGGGTCAGGGGCGTAGCTACCGCCGTATCAGCCGTATCAATGATACGGGGCCCCCGGGCTACAGAGGCCCCTAACGTGTGTAAGCAAAAATAAATAAAATGTTATCCACAATGTCACTTAATCTCGTGCTTCCCGAAAAAAACATATAAAAAAACTGTCATACGTGCCTATAGAGTTTTCACTTCAGAAATGACAAAAGTAAAAATAGCAATCTCTTTTATTCCCGGGGTAAGCGTGCGCCCAAAAGTTGGCAACATCCTACATCGGTTATTGCGGGATTCCCCCGTTTAAAGCATTTTTGTTTCTTTTGTGAGAAATCTTTAGCCTCCCAACTAATTTTGATACAGGGCCCCTCCAAAGCACGCTACGCCAGTGCTCTGGGTCGACTCGTATTCACTCGTCTCGTTATGTCTGAGCTCGCTTTCGTGTTGATTATCTATTAAGATTAAAGTGTCGCAAACGAGTAAATATTAGGAGTCCATGAATCTTTTTTTGCATAGTAATCATTAACAAAACGATTCGTTAACCTTGTAGGAGAAGAAGGCAAGACATTTTTTTTATATTCCACACATATCATGACCAGCCGCCGCGCCGATTTGTTTTTAGAAAATATCTGTCTTCTGCGTGTACTGCTCGCACGCGGATGCGCGATCTCACGATTGAGACCGTGAAGTGCTAATTATGATCCTGAATAAGATATCCATGTTTTATTATAAATACCAACTAAAGCTCACGTCAAAATCTATGTGATCCTGTGTTCGGTTTAGTCTGTGACATCCTTGACTTAACGATAATGACAAGTTTCTTAAAAACCCATGACATTGTGCCAACATAATCAAGTTATACAATTATGCTATTATGCTGGTCGCAGTTTTGTTACTATAAATAATTTAATGTATGTTCAAATGTTGTGTAAAAATCTTGTGATAGCATTTGTTTTTTTTTTTCTGTTATTGTAAGTATGGGAAAATTACTTTGTATTAATTTTTGTACTTATGATTTTATTGCAAGTATTACAGCTGTAGAATATTATTACATAACATTTGAGAAAAATATTTTTAACTAGAATTGTAGTTTAATCTTACTGAAATACTATTTTGTAGACAATTGAATAGAATCTAGTGTACACTAATGTTAAAATTTAGTAGGGAATGAATCAACGCAGGAATTAAAAGTAGACTGTTTATAATACAATAGCAATTATTCGTTTCGCTGAATACTTGCTCTAACTGTACCTCGAAATCGTTTAGTGCTTTGAGGAATAACTTATTTATAGAGTAACTGGCCGTACCCCGCAGTCTCACCTGGGTTTATGGTGAGTGATCTGCTTCTAAGGTTCGTAGAGTAAGAGGTCGAGATTAGTGCGTATAAACAAACAAACAATCAAACAAAAAACTCTTACACAGCTTTATTATTTAAGTATAGATTCCTAATTTTGATAAAAAGCATGAAACGTAATTCTTCAATTTTAATACAACTTCATACACATACTCACGCCTGTAGCCCCGAAGGGGTAGGCAAAGGTATATTAAACACCCATATTTTGCCAACTATAATTTGCTCCATTGACGTCCATCGAGTTGGAGTAATTTTTTTTTTTTACAGAAAGATTACATTATTATAAGCACACACGCAAAGTTTCAACACGCCTAGACGCGTAGGTTTGAGAAAAAAAAATATTGAAAATCAATTATTTTTGCAATATTTACGTCAATCCCTACCACAGATTATATAGAATTCTCGCCATTGAACGTTTCGTTTTACCTACGTTTAAGTTGTCATACGTTCGATAACATTTTGTTTTAAATATATTTACGTAAATTATTATATTTTGTACTCATTTCAATAGTTTTCATGCACACATATATATATTTAACAGGTCATATATATTAAATTACAGCATTATTTTCATTACGAGCTATTAAAATTTGTAGTGTTTACCGTCTTTTGCCGACTTGTGGAACGAAACGTAAAACTGAAGGGATAACAAAAAAAATAGGTTAGGTTCAACTTACGTCAAAGAACCGAATTGATTGACCCCGACTCCACCAGGTACGAGTCTGTGCTACCCCTAGAGTGTTTTTATAGAGCCAGAGGCGCGTAGGACCTCCGCAGCTTCGGCGACCAGCCTCAGCCGCTCCGGCTCGTCCGATGCTTACGATTTGTTACAGCGGGCGGAGGCTGCTCTTCCCGCAGCATTGGAGACGTTGCAGTCTCAAAATAGATACAGAAACCCCTCTGAATCAGTCCCCCTATTTTTTTTCTGATGAAGGGAATTCCCCCCTTCCCCTCCAAGGGGTCCCCCTTGTTTTTTACACTTATTATTAATTTTAATCCATAAAATGAGACAAATTTCTTCAGAATTAAAAAAAAAAACTCGAAAAGTGGGGGGGCTCTGCAACTTTTCCTATTAAGGGGGTAGTACCCCTACCCCCCACCTTCCCTCAATTCGACAGACGTCAATGGAAAGTCGTACCGGGGCAAACCTATTACCGCCAATCGGGTACTTTGGGAATTAAAAATGGGAAAATTGGGAGAATATTGAAAGGGAAAGGTAGGCAAGAAGGGAAGGCAATGGAGGGAAAAAGATATTGCTTATACGGATGGATGGAGGAGTGTAAACAATAGCCTTTTAACTTTGTTGGATATTTATAATGTGAGGTGACCAAGAGACGTTCGATTTAACAATAGTATGTAGTACCTTTGGCAAGTGTAGTGTAGTAGTAGCAAGTGATTTCTGCAAGTGAGAACATTGTTTTGCCATGACAATCTCTATCTAACAAATTAAATTTCAGTTTGAATGACAGCAAAGATAAACTAACTATTCGCTCACGTTATGAAATAAATTGAAATCAATATGCTTGTGTAATAATAGATTAGTAATGACATAACAAAAAAACCGGACAAGTGCGAATCGGACTCGCGCATGGAGGGTTCCTCACCATTGTACAAGATTTAATACTATAAGGCTATTAAAAAAAATACGTCTCTAGTAGGGGAACCCCTTTCATTTTTAATTTATTTTTATTATTTGTTGTTATAGCGGCAACAGATATACACATTCTGTGAAATTTTCAACTGTCTACCTATTACGGATCATGAGATACAGCCTGGTGACAGACGGACAGACAGACGAACGCACAGCGGAGTCTTAGTAATAGGATCCCGTTTTACCTTTTGGGTACGGAACCCTAAAAAAGAAAAAATTTTGGTCAAGGCAAGGTCTAAGAGTTCTGTAGACTTTGACTGACCTGGGAATAATTGACTTACACAACACGTCACTCCCGTTAAAACTATTTACTCATTACACTAACTGAGTAGTTATAAAATTTGAAATTGTTTTGTTCGAAGTTTAAAGATTCGAGATATACTGCAAACTATACATTCCTTATAATATTTTCTTTTAAGATACAAAAAGTAAATAATTTACGGGGTCTGCTTCTATCTAATAGTAAACTACTATGTAATAATTCAATCATTCATTTTAATTAGTACTTGTAAGATAATTTTGCCGCTTAGTATTAGTGTAATAGAGAGACACGTTAATAAAAATAGGTATTTGCATTCAAATTTTAAAACATCCGAATACTAAACCAAAAAAATGTTGGTGTTTATGGTCTTTGGAAAAAATTAAAACTAACACCGTCGTGAACATTCATAATTACGCTTTAAGACAGATATCATTATATCTACCTATTCTACCTATATCTATATATTATATGCGACAAATATATCTGACATTATTTGGCAGGATCTATATATGTATATATATAGGCAAAGACAAAATAATTAAGTACCATTTTCTCCTCTGTTAATAAACTACTAAATCATTTAATTACAGTCGAATTTTGACCTCTGTGTGACCATTGAGTAAGATCCCAGAGCCCCCAGATCTTACTTATTTTCTGATGAACAAAATGTGTCGTCTGGAGTAGTATTAGTAGAGACTCTGACGGTTCATATTGAAGATTTATGTGCGCTGGAGACTTTTATAGTTAATTAATGAAAACATTTCTTATTATCGACATATTATTTATTTGTGAACCAAAACTTTCTGATCGGCCATTTAGCCGTTACTGACAACAAGCGAGAGAGCAGTGTGAATGAGTGCACTGAATGAATGAGAACTGAATTATCTAAATACAAAAACCGATATTCAACAATTCATACCTGCTAGCCGGGGCTCGCTGCCAATCTTCAGGTGCTAAAGGTACCTACATAAAATCACATTTTGTTCCTCAGAAAATAAGTAAGGTCTGGCGGCTCTGGGAACTTCGTTTATAAATCTTTGACGTGACAAAAAATGACAGAAATATCTGTGAAACGGAGGTAGATTTAGAAACATTCTATGAATTACGTTGGTTAAGTAATACAAAATAAATATAATATTTTAATTAATTTTATTTTTACCATTCTACAAACTACATGATAGTGTTTTAGTAAAATGTTACTTTTAACATAGAGTTGAATTGTATTTATTACCTTCGTTTTAATTATAAGGTGCCTACTTAGAATTTATATGTTATATTATTTACCGAAACATCACACCATATGTATGTACACATTGATGTACATTTTTTTTAAAGTGGTTTTGATATGTATATAGTTAGTGTTCTTAAATTAGTGCAATCATATTTATTTGGATTGGCCGTACTTGCCTTGTTGATGCCATGTACTTTACCAAAAAATTCATCGAATTTTAAACAAATCTTTTAAAAAAAATATATTTTTGTGTTTGAAACGACAAATAAATCCTAACAAATGATGTAAAGTTAAACCAATTTAACTCTTTTTTCTGGTTTCTCTTTTAAAACTAAATGTACTAACTACTTATTTGGTGGAATAATAACTCAATATTAATCCATACTATACTAGTTTAAGAGTATTAATGTACTAATTTTATGGGATGTTAAATTTTGCACTAAATGTTTTGATGGATGGATGGAACAAAATACTATATCTCCTCCATGTACAACCGATAGTGTCAGTACAATAGGTCTTATAGCATCGGAATGGTATATAAAACAATAAAATTGCTAAGACCCATCCCTTGTATTACTTTGAGAAAATCCATGAGGGAAAACACCAACATCAAATTAAAAGATTCTTATCTTGTTATTTCCATAAACCAGTAAGCAAGGGCGCAATAACGAGGGGTGTCCAGGGTGTCCGGACACCCCCTAAAAACCTGTGGACAACCCTCTTCGAGGCTGTACAAATATCCTCACATAACCCAGATAACAATGCGCCGAAAAGAATGTTTATCGTAGTACCAAATTATTTAGTAAGCCTTCCAATACTTTGAAATACGTCAATAAAGCATTTTAATGACTTTTATTTAGTCCTCATAAAAAATATTTTGGACACCCCCTACTTTTTGAGGGTTGTTGCGCCCCTGCTAGTAAGGATTCCTGTATTTAATATTCTAATTTCAACTAGTTTTTTAGATAGGACGAAAGCATTTTTATGTAAAGTCAATTTTAATAAATAACGTATTTTATTTGTAGTTAGTCGTCTGAACTTCTTTTGTATTGCATGCTTCAAAACTAGGTAAAAAATTTGACTTTGTCTTTATGGAAATTCGACTAAATACTTACCTACATTACGTTACGTTTGCAATAATTGTAGTAAGAGAACCGCTATCACGCATCTTTTCTACGCGGGTTGTTTTGCAATGTTTATTGGTAAAGTGTAATGTTAGTTTGTCGTTGGTTGCACTATTATCGGATCTGAAATATATATTTGATTAATATTGTTCCCCATTATACATTGAATATTATATTAAAATTAATCCTCACCAAAGAAATTGTATTATTGTAATACTCAGATTATAATAAATGATCACTTTGGATATAATGTGTTTTTTTTTATTTTGAGAAACTCCATATTCCTATCGGTTTTGTAGGCCATAGAGTAACATGTGGAAAACTTGAAATAAGTTTTTTAATATAAACCACATCGAAACAAAAAGTGAAGCTGTTAACTGTTAAGGATGTTTAAAAGTTTGAAAACCGATTACCTGATGTGAAAGGCGGATCCATTGTTTAAAAAGCGATATCCCTAAAAGGGGGAAGGGCACCTGGGCACGCAGCAGCGATGTATTGGAATGTAGCAGCCGTAGCTCCGATATGTGTCATTCGCCAAAAGTTCCTTGATGCATTATTGGACAAAGTACCTGAGGGAAATTGAGGTGAGCGGTCGCTCTAGGCGCCAGGTGGTACGCGGTGGCAAAAAATCAAATGCGAAAAACAATTTCCAGATAAAAGTTAAAAATTACTGGAAATACTCTCTGGCTCAAGAAATACTAAGCCTGAACTATTCTTAGATACAGACCTAGGCCAATCAAAATCCAGTAGTGTCTGAAGGTCGATTTTTGGCCGAAGCAGAAGCCGATAATATGCCATTGCCAAAAAGGTTCATGATTAGCAACCATTTTAAACGTTATGTTGGCTGTATTAAATTAACGAGATGGGCTTGTTGGTCTAGTGCTTAGTGATGCTGACTGCTGAGCCAGAGGTCGTGGGTTTGATTCCCAACCAGGACAAATTGTGTGATGAGCACGATAATTTGTACTGTCTGGGTGTAATTTGTCTAAAATATGTATGTATTTAGAAATATATAAGTATGTTTATCAGCAGTCTGGTTACTATAGTACAGGCTCTGCCTAGTTTGGGATCAGACGGCCGTGGGTGAGATGTGTAGTTATTATTATTATTATTATTGAGAGACTGGAACTCCGCCAGACATCCCTTTGTGAAATACTGATTTCCTGCATGGACTACCCGCACCGCGGGATGGTAGGCGGTATCGTCGTTCAAAGTCAAGTTCGAGGTAAAGAGAGTACCCAGAATATCGGCTTTCTCTTTTGCGCTATAGGCCAGATCCCCAGCAGTATTTCACAGCTTTGGCGAGAGCCCAGAATGCGCGACTTCCAGAGGAGTAGCCAGCAAGCTTCTCTACAATTCTGCCGACAAAATTTAATTTAGCTCTGGTAATTATTAATAATAATAATATTTATTGATTCAGAAGAAGACTAATGTTTACATAAACTAATTTTTCAATGTTTTTTGTACAATATTTCCTAATATTAGCATCTGTTGCTGAGCTAGGTTTATAACCTGTATTTCAGCATCCAGCGCCTCCCATCATGGCTCTTCGGTAAGTTAATGGGTATTATTCAGAAATTATTTATATTAATTTCAAAGTAGTTTTAAACTTTAACGTTAACAACATTAAAAACTTAGGTAATAAAAGGTTTAATGAAAAATACGTATCCCTTCTATGTGTGATGTATGTCCGTGGATGAGCGTGTAATATGTGTATATGAGTACATGTGTGTGTGAGAAGGTGTATAATATGGATAGTGGTGAAGGTTAGGATGCCAAAGGATGTAATTGAATAATACTATATTCCAACGATAGATATAGCAAAGGAAAACAGTATGATTTAGCGATGCTCGCGGTGGTGGGGGTGCTCGCGGGATGCAAAATAGATCGTGCAAGTCCATCAAGCAATTAATAATAATTTTCGACGTACGTCAAGACTATTCACTATTGTTTTGCATCGTGCGTGATCTTGGCGGGACGTACGGCAGGATGGATGGTGTATAAGGTACTTAGGCAGTGGCGGATTTGCCAGTAGGCTGAAGCCTAGGGCAGTAGATTTTAGGGGCAGCAAATTAGAGGCCTACATTATTTTTTATGTCTTGTCCTGGGGTATCGAATTAGATAGACCCGCCGGTAGGGGCGGCAAAATTTTAATAGTGTATGTTGTGACTTACGGCGTTTAAGATCACAAGCTCTGCGGATAGGTACTGCTCGAGAACTTTGTCGGTCGTCAATAGCAGACGCTCGAAAAGCCGAGTCGTGCTCATGTCACCGCTATGAGATCTGTACAGGCCCGCGTAGACCTTAGCTAGGATGAATTTTGCAACCGGATTAAAGAGGTCAAAGCACAGATTAAATTTGGCGGCGAAGTAGTTTATAGATAGGACACGTCAGCGTAGATCGGATTTTGCGACAGGGCCAAACTAAGACGGCTCTCACAAGTTTTTAAAAAAAGTCCTGGGTTTTTGTATTTGAAACCTGAAATTTCGTAGGGATTCCGTAGTTTATGAGTAGCACACGTCAGCTTAGAACGGATTGTGCGACAGGGCTGGATTAAAGAGGTCTACGAGCAAGTAGTTTTCTACATTTCGTGACTAGTCAGTAGATGAGTAAGTGTTCTTTCGCTTTTATACAGGGTGTTACAGAAAGGTGTAGTCATATTTTAGGGTCGTATAATAGATCCCGTGAAGCATAAAGCGCTAACAATTTTATGAAAATTCGGGATTTTTAATACCAAAATCTTAGTTTGAAATTGAAAAATTAAACTTGAAAATTGACCGATAAAGCTAATATCTCAGTGCTGACTTAAGGTTTCGTGATCACATTGTCAAATGTTGTAAAAAAGCTTATAGGAACTTAGGTTTTGTATTGCGAACAGTTAAGAACTTCAAAAACATAAATACAATTATAGCTTTGTATAACGCGATGGTAAGAAGTCAGCTAGAGAGTAATGCAGTTATTTGGGCTCCGCATGAAGCTAAATATAGCCTCATGTTGGAGCGAGTGCAAAATAAATTTATAACATTTTTGTATTTAAGGTACCACGGAGTATACCCAATGTATCCGTTGATGTATCCCACTTTATTTATTTTGGGTATGGTGGGATATAATGAATTGAGGGTCAGGAGGGAACTCACACTTGTCTCGTACCTATTTAGAGTACTTAGGGGGGGAGATACATAATGCGGACGTATTAGGGCAAGTCAGCCTATGTGTCCCGGATAGGTACGTGTGGCGGCGCCGCCGGCCGCCTCTGCTGGCTGTGCCGCGCGGACGCACCAACCTGTTGAACGAAGCGCCATTGACGCGCGCTCTGCGTACTCTCAACATTATTGCGGAAGAGGTAGACCTATTCTATTGCTCACTGAGTGGATTCACAATGATAGCGTTAAAAATAATTTGTTATAAATAAGTAGATTGTGTAACACTATCGCATTGGGAGTAAACCTGTAAAGATAGATGTTTTAATAGAAATAAATAAATAAATAAAAAAATAAATAATATTTCGTATGAGAGAGAGCTTTTTTATCGTGTGGAAACCCCCTCGGGTCATCACCCCACCGGGGTTGACAGTGAAGTGGTATGTCGGAATCGAACCGACTAAAACCACACAGTGTTCCGTCATAAATGAGTATTGCAAGGGACTCTGGTATACCCTAGAGAACCCCGGCAGACCTTGGCCGCCTCTTAAACAAAAGGCAGGCACCAGGCAGGTGGTGGCAGCCACACCCTTGAGTGTGGAGGGCCTTGCCCCCCTTCCAGTGTAGAGAGGCGCCACGGAACACGGCGCGCCACCGTCTCAGGCCTGCTTCTGCTAGAGTAACGGGCGGCCTTACCCGTTACCGCCAGGCCAGCGCCGGAGACCATACTGCACTCTCCGGAGCCTGGTGCCTCTTCTTCGGGACTGGAGAGTACTAGCCGTCTCCCGTTCCCTTTCCGCCGTCTCTTTAGCGGACATCACTTCCTCACAAAAAGAGACAGCGGATTCCCACGCATTCTCACTTTGGACCATGGACAGAACCATGGTCTCCAGTGAGAGGCTTCTCACTCCAATAGCCGCCGCGAGGTCACGGCGTTGTTGCGTCCACGCTGAGCACTCCACTAAAGTGTGGAGTGTAGTACGTAGACGTTGGCTCCCGGCCTATGCGACAAAGGTACTTGCCGAAACAGCCGTGGCCGGTCAGAACCTGCGTCAGCCGGTAAGAGAGGCTGCTGTGCTGCCTCTCGAGCCAATCCTCCACGATGGGTCTTACCGCGTATGAGAGAGAGCTGACATGACTGAAACGTTGAGCAACTAATACCAAGGCTGTTGATGGAATGTCCGGATTTTTCAGAAAATGAAAAATAAAAAAAAAAACAAAATTATTGAAATTTACTTGAAAATTCACATGTGTTGTTTGGATGTGCACCTAAATTAGGAAATGCATTTGCCGAGAGAAAAAAAAATCTAATTTGTTTTTTTCGAAATCTATTTTTTTTTTCAAGGTAAATCAGTTATTTGTCGGCTACACATAACCTTCCTAAAATTTAACCACACCTTTTTGTAACACTATAATAGATTATGCACCTTCTTCATTATTTATTTATATTAACATCTCGCAAACTTATTAGAAATCAAAATCATAATCAAATGATTATGACCCCAAAGACCATTCTAATTTCTTATTAAAAACAGAAATATTCATTATTGTCACAAACAAAATATTTATCCGCAATTTTGGATAAGTACTCTAGTATAAATTGATAAATATGGAGTGTTGGGTTTTTTCCTACAAAGATTTTGTGTATAAATACGCTACACTGATCCCTGTTAAATCAGTCGCGTTTCCAAATTTGTAAAGACAGCATCTCAAGGGCTCTACAAATAAACCATACGGGTGACTTCATAGTGTTTCCCTTAAATAACTCCAAAGAGATTAAACCTACGTAACCGACATGGAGTATTTATCCATTTTGAGTATTTATCCGGTTAAAAACCCATCACACTTGTACCTTGTACTAGGTATATTTACGACTAGATTCAGCTATTCTTAGTCTTTAAAAATACGTGATCCAAATACCTATTCCACTTATTCCATCTAATCTCAATTACTTATCGACTATGGTTCGCGTACTTGGTCCTTAAATCCATACTATTATGTATTCTGCGTCAATACTATAACTCGGTACATGAGATCATTACTTTACAATTTTGTTGGTACGTATGTAAACATTTAATAAGTAAAACTTTTATAATGATTAAATTACTGATCACACTCGGTCCTAATATCTGGCTCTGGTCACATGGAGAAGGTTACTGATTATATTAGATTAGAAGATAATTAACGGATGTTTCTTTTTCAAATGGTTTTTTTTTTAATTCAGTACTTACCGAAATTTTAAAACTTAACTGTGTTTTGCAAATTTTATACTCTGCTATACTTTGGCCTTTATCGACAAAATGATCCCAAACAACATTTTATTGTCGCCTGCGGTATTTCCGTACCGATACGACCTTCAAACCTTCAAGAAAAGAGCGTACTCCTATCTAAAAGGCCGGCAACGCACTTGTGACTCTTGAGTTGCGGGTGTCATTGGGCGACGGTAGTCACTTACCCCCGTTTGCCCCCTATAACGTAAAAAAAAAACTTCGTTTTGGAGCCCTAGGTATTATAAAGGAAAAATATCTATTATCTTAATCATTTAATATTTAGTCTTGGATTATGAGACTAGATACTATGTAGATCGTAATGATACTCGTTCCCGCACGCAATCAAGACGATACTCGAAATACTATGTAAACTCCAAACTCTTTCAATGCTCACCCTCACAAACCAATTCTCACCTGTTAAGATAGCGAGAGAGTGAGATGAAGCAATACACGACTTATTGCTTCGTCACGCTCTTGCGCAGTACTTAGTTGTGTGAGTGGACGTATGCTATACAAGTTGAGATAATGATTACGTGTGAGTCAGTGTGAGTCGGTGTGAGTGCTAAGACTAGTTAGACTAAGTATTGTCAAAATTGGAATAGGTGCCGCCTAGTCTCGTAAAATACCTAGTCTTCGGGTCTGTTCTAGTAAATACGACTCATCTCTAGGTGGTCGGAATGAAAAAAAAAATCTATTTGTGTCCAACCGTACTACTAGTTTATGGTATAAGTTATAACTAATTAAGAAATAAATATTGTAATTGTAAAATAAGTACCCTTGCAAAATTAAGTTTACAAGTTTGTGAATAATCGTATTGCAGAGCATCGATTTAAATGTCATGTCATCGGTGACATCGACTAGATGTTTATATTGTTTTATCGATCCACTACCCTAATGTCGCTTTGAAATGGCCGACGTTTAGGGGGAGTGTCTAGCGGAAATTGAAATTTCTAGCAATTATTAACCGATAAGGTAAGTAATTAACTATAAATCGTAATTATAACGATAACATAAATAATATAAAACATAAATGAGTGCTAGTGTCCGGTTTCATTGTTCATACACTGCGTTTCCGGTTCGACAGCCGGGCGAGTTATTCAAAACAAAAGGTGTTTTTACGGTATTTTGTGTTTTTTCATCTAAGTTGCTTTTACTATGTGGTGTTCTGTAATCAATTTCTTATTTTTTAAGTATACTAGTTACAACTGATCATTTATGTTCAATATTTTCTGTCACATTTATTTCATACAACAGCTCAAAATGAAACTACAAGTAGCCCGATTTTTCTAATTAGAAATGCAATTAGCGTGTGTGTAGTGTTTGTTATGAGTTAAATTCCCGTAATGTGGGTCAGAAACCGTTTCCAAAGTGGTTAGTATAACAAAAATAAAACCCAATATAACATTGTTTCAGAGTAGACACTTCCTGAAAGTCTGATACATTCCGAATTTAAAAGACTGAGAAACTTTTTAAAAAGTGGATAATCATGGCTTGGCGCTTCAAAGCCTCTAAGTATAAAAATGCGGCACCGATTGTGCCTAAACCAGAGGCATGCATAAGAGATGTCTGTGTTGGATCATATCAGACTTATGGAAATAATATATGTGCATCAGCAGCCTTCATGGCCTTTAACTGGGAGCATGTTGGGTCCAGCATGGCCGTATTACCTTTGGATGACTGTGGTAGGAAGAGTAAAACAATGCCTTTGTTACATGCACACTCTGATACTATTACTGACATGGAGTTCTCACCATTCCATGACGGATTGCTCTTGACAGGATCACAGGACTCTCTGGTAAGTTTTTGCATTTTTTTTTACATAATGCTGACTCTGTACTTCTAGCAATAAGGTTTATATTCTAATAAATAAGATCAATTTGATCTCATAATCTGTATATCCAAATTATATTTAGTTACTTTATTTTTCCACGTTTTCATTACTCTCAAATCACTGTAATGTACTTATTATTCCTTCCTATATCACAAAATTTATCTTATTTATTAAACTACTAGCAACCCGCCCCGGTTTTGCACGGGTAGTAGAGACATCTTCAACAATTATATAATTTTTCAACCAATTTACACAAAACCTTAACAAATTATATATCTAAACCTTCCTCATGAATCGCTCTATCTATTGGTGAATGGTGGTCCATGTTAAATACATTTTACATTTGCCGCAATATAGAAAACTTAACATGTTCTTCGTCATTTATTATTCTAATACTGTCTTTTTTTCTATTTTTTCACAAACATTGTCTATTTCTAGTGTTGGCTGTACTCCTTTCAAGTTTATCTCAATAGCATGGTGATGACTTACAGTATTTGTTTTGTAGTCAGATTTAAATTCAGCAAATACCTGCACATAGTATGTGCACACGTGGACCTTCTTGTTCACTCAAGTGCAGAAACTAGATTTTGACTTTCCACTCTAACATTTTAGCAATTATGTCTTACATTTTCTATTAACAAGATAAATTATTACTTTTAATTTTTTGCTATGTGATAGGTAGTTTTGTAGAGCGAGCATTATGTGTCTAAAAATATGTTTCCAAAATGCCTAAATAAATATGCAGGATATGTGACAAAAAGTCTGTGCTAGAATATCCTTTGGTGTCATATAATTATTACAATAATTTGTTTAACCATTTCAACTGTAGATTTGTAATAAATATTGCACATGACAGTCCAGGAATAGATAAAAAATAATGATAAACTCATATAGATAAAGTACGAACTTATCATTAACAAGTGCAGTGGTTATTACAAATATATATTTCTGTTATCACAATGGGAGTAGTATTGTGATAAGAGAAATATATCTTTTCTCTTTCTACTCTATGATAATCTATTTTATCTTAACAATCTGAGTATTTTACTCTGATATGATACACTAGATCTGTGTTATTTTACAAAAATTGTAAAAAAAAAGAGACAAAATTGTAACTTACCTGAAAGAGAAAGAGAGAAAGAAAGAGAAACTTTTACCTGACATTCTGACTTACCGCTGACAGGGCCCTTCACATTTTCACCATCCTTTTATTGACAAAATACAATGCAATTATTACAAGTATCTTTACTATCATGTGGGAATTCTGGTTCTGCATATAACTTAGTCATAATTAAGATAGCATAAATATAAATAATGTGCAAAGCATTATCTACTGGTTTCTAGGATTTATGCATTTACAGTTGAGATCTGTAGTTAGGGCTTTTTTCTACAGAGTCAAAATTGTTAAGTAAAGTCTTAGCATTGCATGTTGACCTTGCTTAACAGCAGAAATCCAATATGATCCTCCGAGTATTGTTTAACTGTTGTCTTTGGTACCAAAGACTTATTTGTGATGGTTGATTGGCCTGGCTGAACCTAGACTTATTATACGAGTGTTGGGACACATCAGGACGTAGGCAAGACCAAGTACTAAAAAATAAAAATAAAATATCTGAGTTAATAATGATAAATTATTGTAAAATTTAAAATACTCTCAACTCGAAAATCCCTTCCACGATTACAAAACAGGTGATGGTCTTCGAACGGCTGAACAGCTTTCCTTGAAATATATCTAAGAACACTCAATCAAGTCACCTTCCAAACAAAAAAAAAACGCACTCTCGTCGGGAGTTACAAAAAAAGACGCTAACGGCCGAACAATTTGTTGTTTTTGTATTTCGATTCGGGGAATATTGAGTTTATATGAGGCTTTGGCCAAGAAATTCTCAGTTCACAAAGTTTACAGTAAGTATCAGTACAGTAAACAGAGTACTTTTCTAAAACGATTTTATCCCTCAAAAGGTAGTAACCCTAAAAAAGATATCCTTGTGGAAAATAATAGAAACTAAGAACCATCCCTCGAATCAATTTCGCCTGTTAATTGAACGTAATCATCTACTTGTTAATTCTAACAATGGAAGTACATTTGAACACGGTTTTAATACGTATGCGATCGAATACCCAGGCAATCTACTTTATAGCAGGAAAATTATGGTATAGTGATGAGGAAATTCAAAGGAAGGAATTCACAATAACAATTGTAATATGATATTATTAATAGGTACTCTTAGTACATGTTTTAGTACTATATCGCGGCGGCGATGTGCGATAGCACGTCATTTTATTAGTAAACAATGCATGAGGGATTTATAGAGGGACACGTTTCCCATATAATTCATTCGTCTTGGTATAACTACGAGCAGTTGTCCTTACAGACGTAGAAATATTGCACGTCTTGTAAACCGCAGCTTAAAAGTTCTGAACCAAAATAGGACCCATGGGAAATGTTAGTTTACTGTATAGTATTTGAGCTAAAAAAGTTAAGAAGAGCTAATGTACACTATGTTGGTGGAAGATAGAAAACTTAATTCTTCTTATTACAAACCATTTAAAAATTATACTTTTTTATTCATTAGATTTTTGTCGCAAAAGAACTCAGTTTTAATTATTATTTCTCATAGCTTTGGGATGGTTTAAATGTAGTTATTAAGTTATTCAACGTATTGTAATAATTTCTTTCTTCTTTCTATATAACAAACTCTTATAAAACCATAAGTCGAAGATCACACGAAACTGATCAAACTAAGAACATATAGTGCGCTTGTTAGTCGTATCCTCTCTAAATGCAGCATTAATATTGGAAGTTGCCTGTGCTACGTTAAAACCACGTCAGAACTGGTTTTTGATAATTGCTTTAGTTTTTAAGGTCTCGTGATTTACGTATGTAAAAGGGAGGCGCTCAATGGCATTCAAATGCATCAGGGAGGCGTCTTAGTATTAAAGAGTGCCTATTTACTTTCTGCAGTAACCTATCTCGTGTGATGTTCACCAGGAATCCGTTTTCACGGCTATGATCAAGGCATCCATATATTCTTCCATCCGTGCGGGCCTACCGTTAGAGAAGATAAAATAATTTACAGTCCTGGAGCATGGTACACCATGGTTCATTTAGTTTTAGATGTAGTTATAACATATGAGCACATGCTGACAAGGAGCAGTTTATCACCGTGTCAGCTTCAGTGTTGTTGTGTAAAATATCATTGAGTGTGACGCCTAGAGACGTAGGTACCTTCGAATATAGTAGAAGCAGAGAAGACACGTAATTTACCTGTAGTCTCGTTTCGCAAGCGCCATCGCTCGTCGTTATAGTGTCAGAATACTGACAGTTGATAGCTTTTGAGCTAACTTGTGCTAGCCTTCCCAGAAACCGTAGTTTAAGACCTCTTTAAGTTGACTCATCCATTTAATTTTATACTTTTAGGTGAAAATATGGCATATACCACCAGAGGGTCTGAAAGAGTCGCTTACAACGCCGGAATGCACATTGTCACAAAAACAACGGCGTGTAGAGAATGTTGGGTTTCACCCCGTGGCTGATGGACTTATACACGTTGCTTCTGGACATGAACTTGCCTTGTGGGACTTGACTAAGCAGAAGGAGGCGTTTGGTAAGTAACAGGAGGGAGTGCCACCAACAGTGTAAAGGTGAAATATTGTTTAAAGAATATGATTCTATTTTTACTGGAGTGTATTTTTGTGTTTACAACCACTGCAACTACTGACTGCAGACATCACATTCGTTAATTGAAATGCGGAGGTTTCGTTGAGGAGAAATTCAAAACCGTTAATGGTAGTTGTCTTCTTATTGCCGGTGTTCTGTGACTATTTATATTCTTTACCTATGCAATTATAAAAAAAAAGTATGCTGATGAGTGAGTATCCCACTAATATTATAAATGTGAAAGTTTGGATGGATGGATGGATGAATGGATGTTTGTTACTCTTTCACGCAAATACCACTGAACTGATTGCGATGAAATTTGGTATGTAGATAGCAGGAGACCTGGATTAACGCATAGGCTACTTTTTATCCAGATATTCCCGCAGGATCGGGACTTACGCGGGTGAAACCACAGGGCGCTGCTAGTTAAGAAACATATTACGGAACTAGCGGTTGCCCGCGACTTCGTCCCGTGGAAATTCAAATCTATCTCACGGGAATCGTACATTTTTCCGATACAAAGTAGCCCATGTGCTATTCCAGACTATAATCTATCTCTGTGCCAAATTTCATCTAGATCCGTTCGGCCGTTCTATCGTGATTGACTAACAAACATCAGATCACTAACAAATCGGTAAATAATGTAAAGTGTTATGAAAACTATTCAACGTTGCAGTAAACAGAGATCATGGCGAAGTAATCCAGTCGACTTCGTGGAAGAAAGATGGGAAACTCTTGGCGACTTCCTGCAAGGACAAGAAAGTTCGTATAGTGGACCCCAGAGCTGCTACGGCAGTGCTCGACGTGGCGAATAGCCATCAGAACATTAAGGACAGTAGGATCGTCTGGCTTGGGGACCAGGATAGGATACTTACTACTGGTATGTGTCTCTAATTCAGCTCACAAAGCTTTTTTTTTTATGGGATAGAAGGCAAATGAGCAGACTGGTAACCTGATGGCAAGTGACCACCTTCGCCCATGGACACTTGCAATTCGGAGAGTCACATGTGGTGCCGGTCTTTAAGGTAGTAGGGAGTAGGGGCAGGGTGGGAGTAGGGAAAGGAGGGGAGAGGGGTTTAGGCCTCCGGTAACCTCACTAACTCGACGAAACACAACACAAGCATCGCTTCACAGCCGGTTTTCTATGAGGCCGTGATATCACTCCGGTCGAGCCGGCCCATACGTGCCGAAGCATGGCTCTCCACAAGGGGCTTGCTGCTTATTAAATCCTATCCTTGAAAAGAGTGTACAATGTATTGCAATCACCGACCAAATCCACTGAAGACCTTAGCACAAAATATTTTTTATAGTATTAAAACATAATAATATGGTTGTAGGTAGCTTCACCCATTGATAAAGGGTCCCTAACGACCCTGAAGCTAGTCGATCATTCTTCATTCATTCATTCAGTATATCTTTAATAAATATGAATACCAATAACAAAAGTCTTATACAGACGGTTTTATTTTAATTTAAGCACTTTTGTCATCCGAGAATCACAAAGATTCTTAAAAAAGTTATTGTTATTCGTAGGCGCAGTGAAGAAAATTCAATTCACAGAGTTGAAAAACATGAATAGAACTATCATATTACAGTTTTACCAGTTTTTGTAACCTTGTGTTAAACATTCTCATATGCATGCATGCATGCATCATAGTGTGAGACGCGTAGCTTAGTTAATTCTGACTGTTTACAAAGATGGCACAAAACAATTCACTACTTGTTGCAGGTTGTAACTTAAAAAAAAAAAATACAAGTGACAAATTATTACATTATATACATAATTTGAAAGAGAGAAATACATAGAGAAAAAATACTGTATGGGAACTATGTAGTACTGCTAGAACAAAATCTTAAAACTAAATAACCACAACTATCATAAAAAAAACCGTCAGTCGTAGGACTGCTTGCAGAAGTGAAAACATAACTGACACATGTGATCTGAGCGTGACGGTCACGCGAGTTCAGTAGTTTTTCCCCATACCAAAAGCGCCCAACGTGCCTAAAGAAGTTTTTACTTCAAAAATCCAAATGTTTAATGTTACAAACTAGTTCACAGAACACTGAACTCTGGGAGTACTGGTGTTGAGGGTGGTACCCCCTTAGTAATAAAAAAAAACGGTGTAGGACGACCTGTTGCAATGGGCAGAATGGTAGTTCTCATGTCAACGCTTTCCATAAAAGTATATTTAGCTGCAAGCGCCACTACATATGCAATATTTTCTTCTCCTTCTTTGGATACTCTAAAAATAACGTGAGACATCTCACACATGGCCGTCTGATCCTAAACCAGGCAGAGCCTGTAGTATGGTCACTGGACTGCTGATAAACATAGTTATATTATATTTCTAAATATGTACATATATCACTATACATATTATAAAACGAAGTCCCCCGCTGCGTCTGTCTGTCTGTTCGCGATACACTGGAAAAACTACTGAACGGATTTTCATGCGGTTATAATAGACAGAGTGATTCATGAGGAAGGTTTAGGTGTATAATTTGTACCCGTGCGAAGCCGGGGCAGGTTGCTACTAGTAATAGATAAATTAAACCCAGACACAGATGTATTGTAATATGCCACACAGAACAAATTATCGTGTTCATCAATTGTGTGGGAATCGAACCCACGACCTCTGGCTCAGCCGTCACAACCGCTAACCACTAGACCAACAGGCCAGTCAAATTAATGAAGGTTTAATTAATTTTAAATTTTCCACATTAACTTATATAACCGGTATTAACATAATAGTCATTCAATATAAACACCTGTTAGTTACAGTATATTGTATAGTAAAAACATGTTTTGTAAACTGTACATTCAATATTTTTATTGAACAACAGTTTCCGCTCAGCTTCGCTCGCGTGTACTTATTTGTATATTTTGCGCGGATCTCCAATTCTTTTTCCAAAATAAAAGTACCCTACGTTACTCCTTATAACACCAGTTATCTGCCTGTGAAAGTCCCGGTCCACCCGTTCCGGAGATTAGCCGAAACAAACAGACAGACAGACAAAAATTGAAAAAACAAATTTTTACTCAAAGGTATCGTGCAAATAACTGTATGAGCTTAAAAGACACCTATTATGTTGACATAACAAACAGACACTTCAATTTTATTTATTTGTATGTATGTGTTTTTCATTTGCACCTGCAGGATTCGATTCAGCTCGTCTTCGTCAAATCATGATTAGAGACATACGCAACTTGTCCCAAACGCAGAAAACATTAGAGCTGGACTGCTCCACGGGGATCTTGATGCCGTTGTTTGATCCTGACACCAACATGCTCTTCTTAGCTGGAAAGGGTGATACGACTATACTCTATATGGAATTGACTGATAGAGAACCATACCTTATTGAAGGATTGAGACATTCTGGTAAGCGCCTGATTTGTATTGTTTTAATTTTCCTCTAAAGAAATAATATTATATGGATAAAATAGGACGAAATCATCAATTGCTGAACTCTAGATTTGTAGATTTGTTAAAAGATTTCATGAAACTTTGGTATCCATAGATAATTTATCCAAGTCTACATGCGCTTTGTGTGCTTGTAAATTCCCTAGTACGAAATTGCGGCAGCTCTATAACAAACGACTCCCCGTTGATATAGGAGATTTCCTTAACTTCTTGATGTTTTTTGTGGATGTCTGCTCTAAGCCTTGTGGACGACAGGTTCAGCGATCCCTTCTCATTCAAGTGCCGGAGTTTTTTTAGAAGTAACCAAAAAATAATGTACCGTGTTGATTGTACGAAGAGGAAGAGTCCAGGAAGAGATTGTGGAAGAGTAGGACAATACAAAAAAAAACCATTTAAATTACAGGGGAACAAACTAAAGGTGCGTGTTTAGTGCCGAAGCGAGCTCTGCGTGTGATGGAAGGCGAAGTCAACCGAGTACTGCAGTTGTGTGGCTCTTCCGTCGTGCCCATCATGTACCAAGTGCCAAGGAAGGTCGGTCATGATCTATACTAATATATAAAGCTGAAGAGTTTGTTTGTTTCGAAGAACCTACTGGTCTGATTTGAGAAATTCTTTCAGTGTTAGGTAGCCCATTTATCGAGGAAGGCTATAGGCTATATATCATCACGCTACGACCAATATGAGCGGAGCAGTGACCATAAACGCAGGAGAAACTGCGGGGACGGCCAATAACTTTATAAAATAAATGTCATAAGTTCCTAACATGTTAACAGAATTCTTGAATCAAACTATAAATTAAAGTAACTGTTAGCCTAAATTGTAAGCAATAACATTATTTTGTATTTACCTAAGTTAAACAATTTATTAACTTTACTGTTACTGTTAAACTTAAGGGCCCTTATTTTATTTCGAGTAATATAGTTTTAGAATGTTAAGTAAAACAATTCCAATTTCTTTGTCAGTAATTTTATTAAAATTTACGCAGTGGCGACATGCATTCACGACCAAAGCAATTACCAATTACCGAGCAAGATGGGTCACTTTACTAGTGACTAGTTATATATAAAAAAAACTAAATAGAATGTTTTATGTATGTGGACAGAGTTACCGCGATTACCACGCGGACCTGTACCCGGAGACGAGCGGCTGCGTGACGTACGTGAGCGCGCCGATGTGGCTGCAGCGCGCCGAGCGGCCCGTGCCCACCATCTCCTTGCACCCGGACGCTAACAATTCCACACAGGTATCACCAAACACTCTCACTTACTTTTTATTAAAAATATACGATTTTACTCACTAGTTTCGGACCCGACGGGGGTCCTTAATCGAGAGCTGAAGCGACCTTCCACGTCGGTGTCGGGCGTCCCCAAAATATACACGTAAGTAAAACCGTATATCTTTAATAAAGAACATTTTCTAAAACTCACGTCATCATTTACAGAAATTACAAACTTTCAGCGTTTAAAATGTTGCTTTAATTAAAACTATTTAGTTAGTACCCTTGTTTTATATTTTGTGGTATCAAATCCTGTACCTGTGTGTTTATTTGTATATACACCTAATCACATTGCATCAACTATCAAAACTTTAGGTTCTTGTAATAGAAACGATATCACTCTCTGTACTTTTAGCAAGCCTTTTTGATACCTTAGTTTGATGAATTGTCAAATATTGTAGTGAGGTGTGTTACTAGTTGCCTTAAAAATATAAGTAGACTCTTTGAACACAATCAATTTTGTTTGGTAAAAAAAAATTTGGGTGTAACCAGAAAGGTTTCAGGCTATGCATGATATTTTATTGGGATATTACCGATGTACGATTCTTTAAACATGTAAATCATGGGGACCTTGGAATAAGAAAGTAACAGAGTGTGTCTTAGACTGTAGTCGTAACTGTTAATACACAACGCATTTATCTATATCGTATCAAATGTTAAACTATAGAAACGATTCATAATAAAAGAAATATTCAAATATTATTTTACCGATAAGAGACTTGGTTAATTTTATTCAGTCCCACGTCCGCAGGTAAACTGATTTAATTGAGTGCATTAAAATTACTGGGTACTGGGTACACTTACAATGTAACCTTCTTGTTCCCTGCAACTAAAGGGCAGTGAGCGGTTGTTAACTAATGAGTAAAGTACACATATTTATGCATGTGTGCAAAAACTGCTCACGCTTCGCAAGTTAAATCATGTCTAGACTATCAATCTATTACTTTCTTACACTAAGATTAATGGGGCTAAATTAATGAGAACTAACTGTAAAGGGAATTGGTGGAACTGATTCTAATAAATTTACTCTAAGAGGTTATTGATTTTTGCATGTCTCAGTGTTTTTTTTTTGTTTTTATTATATTTTTAGTAGTTTTTGTTACATTTGTAAAAGTTTACGTTAATATTTTTTATGTTACATTTGACTATTAGGAAAATCATGAGGCATAGACAAGTGCCTACCAGCAGTGTCAATGAGTCTATTAGTCAGACGACCAAAGCTTTTCGTGATGACCATAAGACCAGACTACACAGTCAGGTCTAGGTCACCTTCTCTTTGTTTATGCTCTGTGATAAGATTGAAGATTGTTTAATGTGGTGCGTAATTTATTTAGAAGCTTTTTTCGTGTTTAGTTATATTTCAAATGTATGGCGCTTAGTAAATATTTGGTGTGCAGTAGCAACGTAAGTATTGTATAACATTTATATTTTTATGCTATTATTTAAATTTATCAGTATTGGACTTCTCAAAAATAGTTTTTTAAAAGCTGCAAATCTTGCAGCATGACACGATTTCAGTTTAATATAATTTATATAATTACTTTCTCTACCCATAAAAAAACGCGTTTGAAATTATTGCATGGCCAATAAAAAATGTTTTCGGTGTTATTTGTGCATGTTTTATAAGTGCAACCATAAGACAAGTTTTAGTATAATGTTATCTAAAAATAATAAAATCCTTTTTTAGATACATCGCGGTAATTTAGAAGAGGTAGTCACTGTTATTCTAGCTATGCCTGCACCGAAAAAGGCCGAAGCGAAAAAAGCTACTCCAGTCCAAGTCGACGATACTAAAGTAACTACTTCGGCGAAGCCCCAGGTTGTGGAACCAAAAGACGAGGACAGAATCGATTTTGTAAACGTAAAAGACCTCATCAAAGGCATGGAAAGACAGAAAAATAATAAAGTAGATTACCAGAAAGAGACGAATGGTTTTCATAAGAAAATTATAGACAATGGACACGATAAGACTGATTCAGATCCTGAGAAGAACGAGCCTGATCTTGTTCCTCAAAACACTGATGAAAAAACTGCTGAGAAGACTGAAAAGTCTCTTGAAAAGACAGACAGTACTGAGTCCACTGAATCTTCCTTGTCAAGAAGCAATAGCTTGATCAATGGAATGCCTGTCCCAAAACCAATGCCTAGGTCATCTATCTCGGAACCCGGGTCCATGGAAGAGCATTCAGAAATCCCTAAGCCAAAACCTAGGACGACTGCAACCCCTGGATCCGGTTATAAGGTATTCTATTTGAATCGGTGTGTGTTTAGTTGGTTATTTTATTTGTAGTTTTTATGTATTTGATTTATGATTATAGATTTGGTTTAAGTATTTTTGATTTGTTTCGTATTTTAATGTATTTTCGTTATTTTATTTAGTTGCCCTTACCATCCTTAATAGTATTAATAAAGTCCTTAATTAGTTTTTATAGGCTCATCTAGTATACTTACTAATATAATAAAGCTGTAGTTTTTTGTTTGATCGTTTGTTTAAACGCGCTAATCTCTGGAATGACGAATAGAGTCTGATTTGAATAATTACTTTTGTATTGGATAGAGTATTCATTGAAGAAGGTTATAGCCTATGTAACATCACGCTACGACTCTTAGGAGCGGAGTAGTGACTATAAAGGCAGATGAAACTGCAGGAATGCCTAGTTAAATATTATTTAAAAAGTAAAGTGCCATTTGTATATATTTTTTGTATTGTTTGGTTTGGTTTTGATGTGTCATATTTAGTATGCCTTATTTATATATTTAGCCTCACTCGTATACTATATTCCTGTGCATGTAGTGTTAGTACATATTATAATATTGAAATGCTGTATGTGCTATAATGGTATTTTATACCAGTTAACGGCAAGGCCATATGGTCAAAATTCAACGCATTTCCAGCTTTTCATGCGTTCGATTCTGACAGGGTTCGTACGTACGTAACGAAAAAAGCAATGTACTCGACTTTAATAATGTATCATTCCAAAAGTGCTCGCTAATATTATTGTTTCGTCGTAAAAAAAAAAATATAAATATCATGACCTTTTATTTACAATTGACTCTTGAATAAGGAGTTAGACAAATTGCTAACTAGACCGTCGATATATCAAATCAATATTAATTTTTTGTTGCAATTTTTAAATTTGTCATTTTGAAAAAAATTACATATTTTTTGGAGTATTTATTATAAGTCGTCTCTATTACTCCCCGGTGGTTGAGAACACTAACATTCGACGCATGCGCAATGGCTTAAAAGCGTCGCACAGCCGGCAATTGCTGTCCTCGTCTGACAAATGATGTTACGAGCTAACTCTCTTTCACTCTACCTTAAATATTTATTATCTTTAACAGCCAGTAACCCTTATTTGCGGCCAGATTTAATTAAGCAACTTTATATGGTAATTAATAGAAAAAAATTAGCTTCAATTTGACATATAATTAATGAAAATAGGTTATAAACGTATAAATTTATCGAAATCATACCTGTTTACACCTGGCTGCAAAGAGGTGCGGCCAGGTGCGCAACGGCAACCGTGATTTTTTAGAATCTTCATATTAATTACCGTGATGTAGACGTTATTTTATTAAAAAAAATAAATAAACGAAATTTTTTACCAAAAATCAATTAAAAATAATTTAATTAAAAATAATGGCGGCCAAATTTTGATAGGCACCCTAGTAAATATATATTCTCTTAATTATAAATAAACATAAAAATTTGGTTTTAAACAAAAAGTCGATGAGCACACCAATCCCGCAGCGGGATCTTAGACTATTATAGTTTTATGTCATACTTAATTTCATTCGACTGCACGGATGGCGCAATGGTTTAAGTGGTCACCTAGCCACTACACCGCGCCGAGTGTTGTGGGTTCAAATCCCACAGGGGACAACAATCCTCAAATAGTTGTCCTGAGTCTAGGTGTTCTTTGTGTCCGTTGTTTAAATGTCTATGAAGCCCCCCGCGACACAGGAATGTTCCTAATGCGGGACTTGTTTTTTACAACAATTACAATTGACCATAGGATAGTACCCTATTATGTTTAAATAAATAAAATGATGATAGTGGCTACCAATGTGGGAATGCTGCCTTTATTTGTGAATTTTATCTTGCAGAAAAAAAAATTACACACAAAATACGTATGTTTTTTATATAATTTGTGCTGATTGCCGTTATTTTTTATGTTGAGTAGCCTCGCCTGGGCCCGAAACCGTTCTCAGCGTCTACAGGCAACGAGGAGTTCTCATTCGACAAAGTGTTCTCTGTCCCCACTGTACCTGGATTGCCGAAGTCCGATTCAGGTTGGTTATTTTTAGTTCTAATCACATCAATTTTTATTTACTCGTATGATTCTGTGGTAGCGAGGAATTGTTGTTAATAATCGTAGATCTACTAACTTTAGAGTGTTAAGTAACCCATCTAAACTCAATACTCGTAATGTTTATATTCATTATGGTGCACACTCGCTCAATGGGACTCAATGACAATCTTGGGGACGTATTTTCTTGTAATCTCTCTAACTGTCTATATTTAAATGTAAAATGTATCCCGACAGACTAGTCTAAATGTTGAATATAGAAGTCATTGCTTCTATGTTAAAAAAAGGGATATTAGATGTCAAACATGTACAAAATTAGCAAAATAGGTGGTGGTTTGCTGTTTAATATATGTATATATTGAGGAATCCAATGGCTCTTAGATCACACAAATTTTTAAGCAGCTTTCGAATTTAATTGTAGACAAAAATTACTTGTGTGTATATTAGTAATATTTTTATATTTGGTAGCATCATCACCAGTGTCAGGTCAAGCGAGCACTCCGATCACTTCAACGCCAACCGCAAAGGACGAAGAGAAAGACAAGTCGTTATCGCCGACCAGTGACGTGGAGATTGTCATTAATAAAGGTACCTAGCGTCTTTTAATTTAGCATAAAAATATAAAAGTTCTACATTCTACCATAGATAAGAAGGCAACATTCCCTTTGTTTATTAAAGACATACTGGTCATATAGTTTTGGTCCCAACAGGGATCCTTTAACAAGGGGTGAAGCGACCTTAAGGATTCTCTCGTTGCTTGTAGTAGCTGATAACTCAGTTTGTCTGTTTTGATTTGAAATCATCTCCTGTGATGTCATTCTCTTGCGGAGCTGACGGTTTTCGGTTTGTGTTTATTTCCCCATTCAATGAATATTAATTTATTTGTATGAGTTTAAAGTGTGTTGATATCGTGTGCGATTAAATTGAAAAACTTATTTTGTCCACAGAGGAATACACAAACGGTAAATCCGATACGAGCGTGGAGGAAGAGATGAATTCATCGGATTCAGGGTACAGGCCGAAGACACCCAGCACCGCTGAACGTAGGAAGATGTTTGAGAATACAGAGTGAGTAGTTTTGTGTTAAATTTCAATAATACATGTTATCAATTCCTTTACCATGAAAAACCCTAAAGATTTAACTTGATATTTTTGTAACTTATATCTCTATTTGAGCCATTGTACATATGCCCACAATATTTTTTATTTAAAAAGTTATATAAAGAAAAATAAATAAATAAAAATATTGGTTGTTTCCAGGGGCGGTCAGTCGATCGCGGACCGTCGGCGCGCGTACGAGTCCCGCTCCGTGAGCGTGGCCGTGGAGTCCGACACGCCGCCCTCGCCCGCTCCGCTCAGGTTACTTTCTTATTATTTTTTTTAATGGTATAGGGGCAAACGAGCAGACCTCACCTGATGGTCCGTCGGCTATGGACACCTGCAACTCGAGAGTCACAGATGCGGTGCCCGCCTGAGGTGGGAGTGCACTCTTTTCTTGAAGGTTTGAAGGTCGTATCGGTCCGGAAATACCGCAAGTGACAATTTGTTCCACAGATTGGTCGTGCGAGGCAAAAAGTTTCTAGAGAACCGCACAGTGGTAGATTGCCCATTATCCAAGTGATGGCGATGGAAGTTTTGTCGCGTTGAACGATGGCAGAACGCTGCGGCCGGTATAAGTCCGAACGATTCCTCATAGTATCCATACCACTCCTTTATTTGTTGGAATCTCAAGTCTCTAGGATGTTGGAATTTATCGCTTATTTAATATTATAATAACTGGAGATATTAATATTGACATTTCAAATTCTAACAACGACCCCCGCTCCTTTGAATATCTCAATATGGTCGCATATCATGGAATGCTTCCGGCTCACACACTGTTTACACGACAGAATCAATCCTGTCTAGATCACCTACTATTAAAAACTAAATTACCGGCTTTCTGTTACGTAGCAAACACTTCCATCACTGATCATGATACAATTTTATTTTTCCTTCGTTCTAAACATTATTCTAATTACACTACATTTAAAACTACCAAAGTTATTAACTTTGAAAATATCGAATCAGATATTATCAAAACTGACTTCACCCCTGTATATACTTGTTCTGATGCAAACGACGCGACTAATTATTTTATTAATACTATAAACTCGTTAATTGCTGCACACTCAATGTTGAAAACTGTACCAAACCGTAAAAGGCTTAAAAAACAGTGGATGACCCCAGGTTTACTTAAATGCTTGCGAAATAGGGATAGCTTACAATTAAAACTTAAAAATAATCCAAATAATGAAATTTTAAAACTGACGTTTAAACGATATAGGAACTACTGCTCTAACTTACTTAAAAACATGAAATTAAAATATAATAAAAACCAAATAGATAATGCACAAGGTAATACAAAAAAAGTCTGGAAAGCTATTAAAACTATCACGCACACATTAAAAGATACTTCCCAACCGCTCGAACTTCTCTCCGCATCGGACCCAAGACGATCGGTAAGTGAGGTTAATGCGTACTTTGCTGATATTGGACGATCTCAAGGCGAACAAATTACTACTGTCAATCATCAGCCACTCCCAGTAGATATCCTCCCTTACCACCAACACACATTCGCCCTATTAGCGGCAGATGAGTCGGAAGTTGAGACTCTCATAATGAATCTAAAAAGTGACTGCGCGGTAGGTAGCGATAATATTTCCGGTAAGTTCCTGAAAAAATTCAAAGATTTCTTGATTCCACCTATTACATATTTATGTAATCTTGCTTTTAATACAGGAATATTTCCAGAAGCATTTAAACTCGCTGTAGTTCACCCGATACACAAGGGAGGTGACAGGGATCGATCGAATAACTATAGACCTATCTCTATTTTACCAACCCTCTCTAAAATATTAGAGAGGTTAATGAACAACAGGCTTGTAAACTTCCTAGAGGAAACCCATTTGTTGTCTCCACGCCAATACGGTTTTCGTTCTGGTCTATCCACGAGTAAAGCAGTCTTAGACTTATCTAATGCAGTCATAGCTAAGCTTGATGAAAAACAAAAGGTTGTGGGTGTTTTTCTAGATATATCAAAAGCGTTCAATATGATCTCTATCCCTATCCTAATTACTAAATTGGAAAAAATCGGAATCAGAGGTAATCAACTGTCTCTCTTCAAAAGTTATCTCACAAATAGAAGACAGTATGTTAAGATTGGCGATATCTGTAGCGACGTACTTCCTGTAATAAATGGAGTCCCACAGGGCAGTATTCTCGGCCCTACCTTATTCTTATTGTATATCAATGATCTTTGCCAAATACAGCTGAACAACACCACCATTTTTACTTACGCTGATGATACTGCACTTATATCTTACGGAAACACTTGGGAATCTGTATTTGACTGTGCTCAGTCCAGTCTCAACGCTGTTACTAACTGGCTGGCTAAAAATCAACTCGCACTTAATGTTGATAAAACGAATTATCTTACTTTCTCACTAACATCATCTGGTAAGCCCTCTTCACTATCCTATACCCTCACCGCTCACTCCTGTATACCACTCTCACAGCCTTTCTGTACCTGCCCTATCTTGTGCCGAACTAACAGTGTTAAGTATCTAGGGGTACTGATTGACGATACTTTCTCCTTTCATTCACACATAGACGCACTTTCCTCCAGATTGCGGAAGCTTATATTTGTGTTTAAAACCCTCGGTCAGGTAGCTGATACACAAACCCTTAGGACCACCTATCTTGCTCTTTGCCAATCCCTGACGCAATACTGCATCGTCGGCTGGGGAGGTGCAAACAAAACTTACCTCCTAAAATTAGAGCGTGCCCAAAGAGCGGTGCTAAAGGTTGGTTGGAGGCTACCATACCGTTTCCCTACTACTGATCTTTATAGAACCTGTAATGTCCTCTCTGTACGTAAATTATTCATCCTCAATGTTATTCTTACGACTCACTCACAAACCCTATATGATCCTTCGAAAATAGATTCCGTACGTCGAAAACACACTGTATGTCCATCGATCCCGGTCAGATCAAGTCTAGCCAAGCGATGTTTTTACTTCCTTGGTAACTATTTGTATAATAAAGTAAATAAAATCTTAAATGTGTATCCTATGACGAAACTGGAATGTAAAAAAGCAGTTACCAACTGGTTAAATAGTTTAGATTACGACGAAACCGAGAAGCTGATTTGCACTTTAAAATAAGTAAGTACACACACGTACGCTCACAAATACACGCGCGCACACACACACACACACACACTCTCTCTCACACACACAGACACAGTCACACACACACACACACACACACACACACACACACACACACACACACGCACGCACTAAAAATATCTTCTTTTTACATTAACTTATATTATCCTAAATACATATTGTTGTGACACGTCCCTCAAACCCTAGCTGTATATGTACTCTGTAACACTAAGGAGAGAGCCTGGAGATTTGTCACACAGGTTTCGAACCTACTACAAACTCCAGCTCTCACTAAGGTGTAAATGATGTTGTACCATTTAGTCATGAACCAATGTACCTAACCTTATTGAGAGAAATAAACAATATTATTATTATTATTATTATTATTATCGCAAATGCTTATCATAAGTAGATAGTTAAATGTACTTTTTATTCAATGCTTAATACAATACAATACATAATATGTATAATTGTATAATGTACTCTTTGTTGGATGGTTAGAGAAACGTAAGCTATATGAAAAGAAGGGCATGAGAGTACAATATAAGGAGCCTATGTAAAAATATGTTAATATTATTTAGAGATAAATTACGATGAGATGGAAAGCAAACGATTATTCCAATTACCTAAAAAAAACCTGCATTTCGTTAATTTTAGTGTAAAAATGATCTTAGATTTACAAATAAAGGTTTACCGTATCACTTTTTTCTGAATAAAAAATGTACATATTCTCTAATAGTCGATGAAAGTTTATATAATGTATGAGTTTCGGCATTTTTAAAGTTAAGGGATGAATTTTCGAAGAATGTGATATAGGAAACTGTCACTTTAAACCATGCGCTCATCTAACAATTTTTACATTTCATTCATGTAATAGAAACTTCCACCCTCCTTTTCTTTTTGTGCACGTGGAAACCCCCTCGAGGTTTTCGGTGGGGCGGTGTGTAGGAATCGGACCGACTAAAACCACACGGTATGCCGTACTGCGATCTTTTCAATCTAATTACGTCTACCGTAGTGATGCACCCCAAAATATTTAATAGCTTTGCTATATACATACATATATAAGTAAACATATATGTACTTCTTTCAGACGTCGTGATTCGCTAAAGTCCCGCAAGAGCCCGGAACGCGACGACAAGCGCGCCTCAGTACCCAACGTTACCACAAAAAGAACATCCACTGTGTTTGGTGAGTCTTTTACTATTATACAATGACGTTATTATTGGAACCAACATCGTACGCCACTTCAAAGAAATTTTGTTTCTTTCAAAACTGACATGCCAATATCGCCTTCTTCATTGGTTACTTCAAACAGTTTTACATATTTATTAGAAATATATTTGATTCCGAATTCACTCATAGATATTATTAAGTAACAAACAAAATTGCACCTTATTGCTTTGGGTGAGAGTATTTAATAAATACTCTCATACATGGCATTAAGATGCAATTTGTTACAGAGCAACAGATTACACTACGTATGTACGTACGGAAAGTGTTCTTCTAAATGTGTTCGTACGTACTACGGTAATATACTATTTAATAGTGTCCGGTGCTTGTGGTTATTATTTACGCACGGAGTAACGGAGAATTTTTAAAAGTTTAAACGTTGACATCTGATTATTATTTTATTTATTTATCGATTACTAGGCAAAGTATCGAAGTTCCGTCACCTGAAGGGCACGCCGGGTCACAAGTCGACGCAAGTGGAAAACATCAAGAACATAAGCAGGCAGATTTCTGGTGAATGCAACGGGTTTTACTGTAAGTTTATTTTTCAATTTATGAAGTAAGATTAATTTTAATTAAATTGATACTTTTTCAAGTAACTGATTAATCAGTATGGTATTTACAGGCCTATGCCACTCGATGTACTTGCGCGCTAAATACGAATGGTCCGCCGGCGGACCTTAAACGCAGTCTCGCGCAGTGGGTTGCCGACAGCTGCATCGCAAGCACATGCTTTTATTTTTAAAGTACAAAAAACTTAAATCGAGATAGTATTGATATATTCTTTAAATACTGTAAAATTCATAGTGAAAATTGACATGGTTGTTTATATGCAGTATAAGAATGTAGATAAAGTAAGAGAAAGCAAGCCCGGCAGCGCTATTTATGTAACTTTAAACAATGAAACTTAACTCTATACATTGTTTTTGTTTCCCTTAAATTTTACATTAAAACTTTTTGTAATATTTAGAATATTATCCACCATACATTTTAATAATCAAGATTTTAGAAAAGGGAAGAAGTTTATTCATCTTTACAAAATAAAACACATGTAGGATTTTTGTATACTAAAACATTGGAAATGAAAAATAAGCGTTAAGTAGGTACTTTATTTATTTAATAATTTTTTTATAATTTTTTTTTTATTGAAGGGGTAACCCTACACACATTTTAAAGCCCGGAAAGAGTAGGCAATTAAAACGGTAGGTATTGATAATTTTGTAGGGAGTGATTCTGTTACGTACGTAAAATTCGGGATGAGTTAGAACAACAAAAACAGCTATTTAGAGAAGACACGACTTATGCCTGTGAATTGAACTTTACAGCTGACCAAATGCAACATTTGCTATTCAATGCTACAAAAATGTTAAAAGTACCTAACATGTGATGTGACACTTTTTTGTGATATGACACTTTTTTGCCAGGAGACGATTTCTGATCATGCTTTAACAGGTAGACATAGCGTCGAAGGTTTGAGCTTCCCATGTGCTCGATATTTAAAATTATGCTCGTTATTAACGTAATAAAGATCTGTGGTTTATGGTTTCGTTTCGGTTGTGTAAGCAGAACGCATTCCGAGATACTCGATATACGATTTATTAACGCACCCTCACGCACAGACTATAATAAAACTTATACGCAACTCACGGGAACAAAATCCAAGTCCGAACAAAATTTAACGCTAGCGAAGTTGCGGACAAAAGCTAGTATAAGATTTGCAGAAAAATGCCTACATCACAAACAAACACTGCCAGCTATATTATTGTTATAATGACAGCTGTCAACATTGCACGATAGACTCGCACCCGTATTCATAAACAATGATATGAATACTCACAGTGAGTCCGGACACATAAAGTCGGCAATTTTAATTCTTAAACAATACTTGAGCGATGGACAACGCTCGAACGAATAGGCGTTCATTAAAAGGAACCCTTATGTAAAGTAGCTCGACAGCTATTTTACGCAAAGCATGGCGTCGCACAGTGGTGCATTATGGACAAAACCGAACCTTTGACCGAGGTTTAAGGCAAAAATTTTGGTCGTGGGCTCTCGAACCATATGTTGTATTTACGTCATACGCACATCTGTCAGTCAAGTATCGGGGAGACCTTAGCAGCGGAAATTGACCAATTACAGATCAGTATTTGACGCAGTACGTTCACTTAGCAAATTGTAACTCGAGTATCGTTTGTGATTGACAAAGCTGGCCACAACGAAGGCTATGAGAAATTTCTTATTTAGCATAGCGTTGCTTCCACACTGACCAAAGTATTGTTTGTGAATATGGGTGTTAGTACATTTATTCTCATTTACGTATTCGTCGTGGTCGACCACTAGAACTTATAACGAAAAATAAATTTAATCTTTTTAAGCACTAACTGCGAACCTCGGGGGTTCAAATGAACGTAAGAATGTTTTGTGTCGGTAGCTAACGGCTACCGCTGCGCCGTGCCGCTGAGCGGCGGCGGCGGGCGCGTCGTGTATTATTTCACTTTCTTGTCGTACGTTATTATGTTATTAAAATTAAAAGTAAGTAAGTTAGGATATGAAATAGGGGAAAACTGAAAAAACTGGAAAAATATAACTAAATAAAAAGAAAGAAACAAAAACATAAAATTTAAAAAAACATTAAAGTTCTATTAAGTATACGTAATAGCCTGTAAATCCAAAACAATTCAATCCCAAAAGTTTTTATCATGTATCCACTATAGTAAGTAGTAAATTTAGAGCAAAGTTGTCGTTTTACTGTGGACTTACTAACTTGTTTAGAATTAACATTTGAATATTATCTGAAATTTTATTATAAAAAACCCACACATTGACCACAAAAGGCTTGTTAATTTTTTGGAGCCTAGAGGGCAGGTACAACAAGTTTATGTTTATTACGTGTGTAAAAAGAATGTAAATCACTTTTTTTACAGAAACTGGTCTTTATTTTTATGAAGATAAATCAAGTTTTCATAAATAAATTGACACGCCACCGTCATCTTATTATGTATTCTGCGCCATCGTTATGTTATTTCTTTAAATTTCTGTCCCAGGGAATCACGATTGCCTAAGTTATAAATTGCTCGGGTAGCTGAGTGCCGCAACACGGTGGTTTTCCCACAGTAGAAGCCTTCTAACAATTAGATTAGAAAAAAAAATTTTTTAAGAAACTATTAAATAATTGATGATTCTAAATATTCCTTGGAAGAAAATAGTATGCTTTTAAAAGTTACTACATTTTATTTAAAACAACTATTTACCTTTTTCAAAGTGTGTTAAAAACACTTAATACACGTACAGGTTTATAAATATTTGTATCCATCTCGTGAGTGTATTCATATAGTTACCGGGAACTGGTTATCATCAGACAACCATTTAATTGTTTACCACTTTTTTATATTAGAAAAAAGTAATATTTAATAGTAGTTTAGATAGTCACTTTAATCAAAAAAGCGCTAAGTTTAAAAGCATCACCAACGAATATATCTGCCTGTATTTTACGAGATGATTTTATGAGGATTCTAGGAAAACATAGTAGTTATGGCATAGAAATAAACTGTAACTGATAAATCTTGAAAGAACAAGAAAAATGTTATCTTAGCCACCTATGAAGCAAGCGCGTCATTCAAAAATCTTACTTTTATGTTGAAAATCTTTATTTCGCAGAAACTTAAGGACATATTCTCAGTAGGCAAACATATATTCATACTATCCGTTACCGTACTCCGCTCCTAAGGGTCTTAGCATGATGTTACATAGCCTATTGCCTTCTTCAATGAATACTCAATCCAATACAAAAATATTTTTTGGAATCTAACTGGAACTTGCAGATTTAGCGCGTTTAAACAAACATCAAGCTCAACTCATGCAACGCGACTTTTTTGTTTTAGATACTAAAACTTCATTCCATCCAGAAAAAAATCTGATAATACCGTCCATATAGAGGACACTAAACCTAGGCAAGGATTTCAAGCGTGATGGACTGCCCTTCTCGGTCTTCACCAAGTTCTTCTTTTTGGGATTTTCTTTCTTTTGAGGATGGTTTGGTGGCCGGTATTACGAGTTGGATGCTTGGAGGCAAGTACCGGACCGTGTTCATTTGCGCCTTCGGGTATATCCAAAGACTGAACCCATCCAGCCCTACTAATACTTTACTAACGAGATTTCATTACAAAAAGTAATTTTAAAAAAAATCCTATGTGAGAAAGATTTTAACAATAACCGGCAAATAATTTGATTATTTATAGTATATAATAATACTAGCGGACCCGGCAGACGTTGTCCTGCCTGAACTTAAAAAATATTATTCCTGGAACCCTATCGCAGCGCCATCTACCGTGTCCAATTGTAAATCTAAACCATTCTCGAATCCACCTGAAGACACAAAAAATTTAATTAAAATCGGTCCAGCTGTTTAGGAGGAGTTCAGTGACACACGCACGTACAGAAGAAATATATATATAAAGATGTACCTATTTGGGTTAATATAATATGGACCTATTACCTTTATAAATATGCCATTGCAATAAATTATAATGGCATTACGATGTAATCAATGCAGAACTTTAGTAGACCAAATTATTTAAAGGTACTAAACCTAATGTAAAAGTGGTTTCGTGTAGGTTTTTTTTTTCTAGGACCACATGGTGTTCCGTCACAAATGAGTCTACTGGAAGGGACTCGGGTATACCTTAGGAAGGAAGTCCCCGAGAACCCCGGCAGACCTTGGCCGCCTCTTAAACAAAAGGCAGCCACGCCAGCCAGTCTTCTAAGCAGACCGGTTGAAAGCGGCCTGCATCCACCGACGACCCTCGATCTTTAGGTCAAGGTCGTCTTGTTGACGGACGTGGACGTCCTACGCGGCGCTTTCTGGTTCCTTCTTTAAAATAATTGTGATTTAAAATTATGTCCATATACTTCGTGCTAGCGGGAGATTTCAATTTATGAGTTTGAAGTTCCTGCTACATCAGTAAGCAAACTCTTAGTTGAGAATTTATTTATCAAATATAGCCTATTGAAAAACCTAGAGTAGGTACCTAACTGCTTGTTTTTTCTCGTTAGTTCTTATTTTACAGTGTTTTGCCGCTGTATTATGTTATAACAAACACTTTTTACTTATTTATTAGAAACTATACGGTTTTTCAAGGAGTGAAGCGTCCTGCCGCGACGGTGTCAGGCGTCACACAGGGCCCCCGTCGGGTCCGAAACTAGTCGGGCATCCCCGAAATACAAACGTGAGTAAAACCGTATAGTTTCTAATAAATATGAATACCACTCACGAAAGTTTTTATTGTAACTTTTTACTTATAAAAGTGAATCAATAAAAACTAGGTTGTTGAATGAAAAAGTGAAGTTACGGCATCACTTGCAGTCCTTTGAACAGACTGCCATAATTGCCACAAACCATTAGCCAAATACATAGCCGAACTCCGTGTCTGTAACCTCGTTTGGCATTCGACCAAATAATATCGAGGATAACGTATTCTCGTTTTTACGATTTAAGAGTTTTCGGGAAATACTCTATAAATAAGACTTACATTAGTGACGTGGTGTGATTTAATAATAACAATGCATATATAAAATATGTAGCTTACAAATGAATAAATTATGGACGCAACTGATAGATGAAAATAAAACTACCGACTAAAAAAAAACTATCGATCCTTGCCCATGTTTATTTTATTTTTTTTACTCACGTACACATTATTGAATAATTCAGAGCTATGTAATATGCAGTACCTAACACAGCGTCTATTTTAGCGTCTGTTTTTGTTTTTAGCGATCATTCGTCGAAAAATGTTTTGAAAATAGTATCCCTTAATTTTTTTATGCTGATACCTACAGTCATGACGAAGTGGAATGCGAAATTTTGTCTAGTTTGTTTAAAGGGTTGAAAAGTGCCAGTGGCCTTGAACTAGATATAGTCCCGGTGTGCTGTAAAAAGTTTACGCAATTCTATGAGTATCATCATCGTCATTCTAGAAACGGGTCATACACTGCTGAACATAGTCTTTTACAAAGATTTTAACTTTGAGATTTTTAGTAGTGAAATTATGGTTTGTTAAATTTTCAGAAAGAAATTCATAATAATAAAAATAACATATTTAGACGGCTCGATCAAGGGACTGATGAAGAAGGCAGACGTCATGTTATTTGAATAATGGTTATATTATACGTAAGTATTATTGACAAATGTAAACTTTAATCGTGGGAGAGCCATGCTTCGGCACGTATGGGCCGACTCGACCGGAGTGATACCACGGCCTCATAGAAAACCGGCCGTGAAGCAATGCTTGCATTGCTTTTCGCCGAGTGAGTGAGGTTACCGGAGGCTCTAACCCTTCGCTCCTCCCCCCCTCTCCCCCTCTTCCATTATTCCCCTACTTAATCCCACCTTAGAGGCCGGCACTGTGACTCTTGAGTTGCAGGGGCCCGTAGGCGGCGGTAGTCATTTACCAGACGCATAATGGACGCATTACGCATAATGGACCCCGCTTAAGAGTCTAACAGAACACAGAGATAAGAAACAGAGCCCTAAACCAATACCAATACCGGACAAGAGCGAGTCTGACTCGCGCACCGAAGAGTCCTTACAAACTTGCAAGTTGAACATCGGGAAAAAATATAAAAAAATAATGACGTTAACACTCTTACATGAGAAGAAATAAAAAAAAAATATAATATAATAAGAAATAAATAAATAATATAATAATAAAATAAAAAAATGAAGTTTCATGCTTTTTTGATTACAATTTGAATAACTTATTATAATATTCATATAAAATGTAATGTTAACTACTGTGGTACTAAAAACAACTGAATAGTTTTTTTTTACCGAAATCTGTTCGGACTACTTTCTGACATGGTACCGTTCACCAACATTCTCTTACTTTATTATCAAATGAGCGGTAACTAGGAAGAAGCGGTTGAAAATAAACGTGTATTACGAGATTCAAAAGTAATTTTCTGTCGCATTCATCGTTTCTCAAGAAACTTGGACAGTTCACAGAGACAATGATAGGTACTGCTTACTCGATTTTAGTTTTGCAACTATCTATAAAGTACCTACTGTTGTCAATAGAAAAAAAACACAATGAACGGGTACACTCTGCTTGTAAATACAAAGTTTTAATTTTTACATTTTAATGACGCACTTATTTTGTTTTCTGCGTACTTCATTTCGGAAAGCACGTGACTACACGTGACTCCAGATTAGCGTCAAAAGAATTGATATACAATTCTTTTGACGCTAATCTGGAAAACAATTTTAACCAGCATTTATAAGATAATCTTGGTTTTGTGATTAAACATAAAAAAATGCGCCTTACTTGTCCTTTTAATATAGTACAAAGTTAGCTACGTATGTCCTATACGTAGGCAGCAGGCTTAGACAAGTTGCACTTTAATTTCTATAACGAAAGTTGAATAGAAAAGTGTCAAATGTATGGGATTGCTATGAGCTAACGAAATATCACGTAGTTAAGCATAAAGAACTTTGAAACCATAGACAAGTGTACTAAGTCCATTCTAATAAAAAAAACGTAAACGTCGTACGTCAGACCACAAGGTACATAAAACCTAGCCAAGTAGCATTTTTGACAACCGCTTGCGGTACGAAGCGTTCGTTACAGAACAAACACTTCGTAAATTAATTCATTCTAATCCACAGGGACTCATGTGTGATCTCAAGAATGATTTTAATACAGTTTCTTGCGGTATAAAAACGTGATATTTGCTGAGACCCCCCTTTCTTCCACGTGAGATTATGTAAGATTCGGCTCGACCCCCTGCCCCTCGCCCCTTAGTTACGCGTAAGGTCGCCGCCTTAAATCTTACGTGACAAAGACTTGTCATTTGTTATAGAAACCGTACAAAACATTCTGCTTTTAAGTGAAAGAATAGAATAAGTAAGTTTACAAAGATTGATATGTACAAAGGGCGGCCTTATCGCTAAAAGCAATTTCTTCCAGGCAACCTTCATAAAGATTCAATAGAATCAACGTTTGCTACAAATATATAATATCGTTTTCGTTAGGGCGTCAACTTTTTTGGAAATGGAAACGCTCAGAAACGTTTGCCACTTGTTCATCATTCTGTTCGGTAAGCTTGGTAGGGAAACTTCTCCGGTAATAAATTAGTTCATTTAAATACCGATATCGGGGGTGAGTTGCTACTTTGCCATCTCTGATTTGGTTTGGAATATTGGTTGCACTCTGGACCACGTGTCTATACCTCTACACCTACCTTAATCTTGATGAACAACCAGCAGGGACAAGGGCCGTCAAATGACTCAGACAAGGCGGCGCGGCGCTTAGGCTTCATAATAATAATAACAACTTCACCCATCTCACACAAGGGCGTCTGATCCCAAACTAGGCAGAGCCTGTGCTGTGGTAACCAGACTGCTGATAAACATACTTTTATATTTTTAAATACATACATCTTATATATATGTGTGTATTATGATTGAAGCACAAGAAGAGCAGCGTGCGCTTCTCAATTAAATACGATAGAGAGGTTTAGCAGTGGAATTAACATACAGCAGATCAACCCAATACACTTCCAGGAGTAGGTCTGCAAACGCAAGATTTATACCAAAATATGATAACCTCCTCCTTTTGAAATTAGTCAAAACAACAATTAATAACAAAAATGTACAAAGGAAACGTAATGTAGTAAAGTCCACTACACTGGTCTAGAAACAAATAATATTGCTATAAATATACGTAATCTATTTCTGTTACGGACAGTTACGATCTGTTCCCAAAGGAGTGCAGGTCTATTATTTATGCACACTTGTTAGATATTCAATATAAATACAGGCTGAGGAGTTTATATTGTCACGCCTTGGACCAGTGCCCAGTAACGAGACAAACGTAGCTCGGTCATGCGCGGTACAGGATTTTCAAAATACACACGCGAATCACGCGATCGCGTTTATACTGACGTGTAGTTACATGATATCACACCCTAGACATTTTATTATATTATTTATTGTCATTTATTTAATAAATAAACTATTCTATCACTTATGATATGAGGTGATCGACTAAGAATGCAAAAAGCAAGAAGCTACAATATACCTACGAAACTAATGCGTATGTGCTGTATTTTCCTCGTGTTTATTAAATAATAATAGTAATGATATTCTGAATAGAATTAACATTTGGTATATAATAAACCTACTATCTTAGATCTGGAGGTATTTAAATGGTATTAAAGCAACAAATACCCTTTGAAGGGAATTTATTAGTTTAACTGTCTTGTTGCTCTTTCACGCAAAAACTACTGAAGCGATTGCAATGCAACTTGATATGTAGATAGCTGGAAACCTAGATTAACACATAGGCTACTTTTTGTATTTAAACTTTTGCGACTTTGATACATATCAGATGTGTAACTCGGGACTTAATCGCGATAATATCTAAAAGGTACAATACCTTGGTTACCCGATGTTTCGATCGAATTACACCGATCGTGGTCACGATTGGACTGATGAGAGCTCAGCGACGACCGTGAAGTGCGAGTTTCACTATTAAGTTCAATATTATCGCGATTAAGTCCCGAATTACACATCGGATAAGCTACTTTTTATCGCGATATTCCCACGGCATCGGGACTTACACGGGTGAAACAGCTGGGCGCAGCTAGTATTAGGTATATAAATGTACTCTCTTAATCCTTACTAATATAAGCAAAATATGGGTTTATTTGTTTCTTACGCTTTCACGCCTTATCTATTCACCCGAAATGAAATGATGAAATTTTAAATGTATCGTTTAAAGGTATTAGATAAATAGATATAATGCTGCTATAACAAAATATTTTTTTACAAATTACAAAAACGTAGATTTTTTTTTTATTTTTATACTGCCACGAATGTAACACTCTATGTAATCAAGACAGAACGGTATACATGCTTCCTTAAATGAACAACTTCAGAACAGTTATGAATATTAATTAGATTTAATTATATGTAGAAGGAAGAAGGAAGGACTCATAGGAATTAATTTCCATGTTTTTTTTATATCACACCTACATTTATAACATAACTAGCAACCCGTCCCGGCTTCGCACGGGTAGCAGACATTTTTTTAACAATCATCATCATATTTCAACCAATCTACACAAAACCTTAACAAATTATATACCTAAACCTTCCTCATGAATCGCTCTATCTATTGGTGAAAACTGCATGAAAATC